>JACRUU010000008.1:3820728-3823228 GCA_030449085.1 Kryptopterus vitreolus | reverse complement strand
GTTTTCCTGCAGTGTTTGAGGAGTGTGAGATGTTTTCCTGTAGTATGTTTTACTGGAGTGTGAGATGTTTTCCTGCAGTGTTTGAGGAGTGTGAGATGTTTTCCTGCAGTGTTTGTGGAGTGTGAGATGTTTTCCTGCAGTGTTTGTGGAGTGTGAGATGTTTTCCTGCAGTGTTTGAGGAGTGTGAGATGTTTTCCCTGCAGTGTTTGAGGAGTGTGAGATGTTTTCCTGCAGTGTTTGAGGAGTGTGAGTGTTTGTTGAGGAGTGTGAGATGTTTTCCTGCAGTGTGAGGAGTTGAGTTTTCCTGAGTGTGAGTGTGAGATGTTTTCCTGCAGTATTTGTGGAGTGTGAGATGTTTTCCTGCAGTATTTGTGGAGTGTGAGATGTTTTCCTGCAGTGTTTGAGTGTTTGTGGAGTGTGAGATGTTTTCCTGCAGTGTTTGAGGAGTGTGAGATGTTTTCCTGCAGTGTTTGTGGAGTGTGAGATGTTTTCCTGCAGTGTTTGAGGAGTGTGAGATGTTTTCCTGCAGTGTTTGAGGAGTGTGAGATGTTTTCCTGCAGTGTTTGAGGAGTGTGAGATGTTTTCCTGCAGTGTTTGAGGAGTGTGAGATGTTTTCCTGCAGTGTTTGAGGAGTGTGAGATGTTTTCCTGCAGTGTTTGAGGAGTGTGAGATGTTTTCCTGCAGTGTTTTCCTGAGGAGTTGAGTTTTCCTGCAGTATTTGTGAGTGTGAGATGTTTTCCTGCAGTGTTTGAGGAGTGTGAGATGTTTTCCTGCAGTATTTGTGGAGTGTGAGATGTTTTCCTGCAGTGTTTGAGGAGTGTGAGATGTTTTCCTGCAGTATTTGAGGAGTGTGAGATGTTTTCCTGCAGTGTTTGAGGAGTGTGAGATGTTTTCCTGCAGTGTTTGTTGAGTGTGAGATGTTTTCCTGCAGTGTTTGTTGAGGAGTGTGAGATGTTTTCCTGCAGTGTTTGAGGAGTGTGAGATGTTTTCCTGCAGTGTTTGAGGAGTGTGAGATGTTTTCCTGCAGTGTTTGAGGAGTGTGAGATGTTTTCCTGCAGTGTTTGTGGTAGTGTGAGATGTTTTCCTGCAGTATTTGTGGAGTGTGAGAGATGTTTTCCTGCAGTGTTTGAGGAGTTGTGTTTCCCCTCCTTCCTGAGTATTTGTGGAGTGTGAGATGTTTTCCTGCAGTGTTTGTGGAGTGTGAGATGTTTTCCTGCAGTGTTTGTGGAGTGTGAGATGTTTTCCTGCAGTGTTTGTTGAGGAGTGTGAGATGTTTTCCTGCAGTGTTTGTTGAGGAGTGTGAGATGTTTTCCTGCAGTGTTTGTTGAGGAGTGTGAGATGTTTTCCTGCAGTATTTGAGGAGTGTGAGATGTTTTCCTGCAGTGTTTGTTGGAGTGTGAGATGTTTTCCTGCAGTATTTGTGGAGTGTGAGATGTTTTCCTGCAGTATTTGTGGAGTGTGAGATGTTTTCCTGCAGTATTTGAGGAGTGTGAGATGTTTTCCTGCAGTGTTTGTGGAGTGTGAGATGTTTTCCTGCAGTGTTTGTTGGAGTGTGAGATGTTTTCCTGCAGTGTTTGTGGAGTGTGAGATGTTTTCCTGCAGTATTTGTGGAGTGTGAGATGTTTTCCTGCAGTATTTGAGGAGTGTGAGATGTTTTCCTGCAGTATTTGTGGAGTGTGAGATGTTTTCCTGCAGTATTTGTGGAGTGTGAGATGTTTTCCTGCAGTATTTGAGGAGTGTGAGATGTTTTCCTGCAGTATTTGAGGAGTGTGAGATGTTTTCCTGCAGTGTTTGAGGAGTGTGATTTGTGGAGTGTGAGATGTTTTCCTGCAGTATTTGTGGAGTGTGAGATGTTTTCCTGCAGTATTTGTGGAGTGTGAGATGTTTTCCTGCAGTATTTGTGGAGTGTGAGATGTTTTCCTGCAGTATTTGAGGAGTGTGAGATGTTTTCCTGCAGTGTTTGAGGAGTGTGAGATGTTTCCCTGCAGTGTTTGAGGAGTGTGAGATGTTTTCCTGCAGTGTTTGAGGAGTGTGAGATGTTTTCCTGCAGTGTTTGTTGAGTGTGAGATGTTTTCCTGCAGTGTTTGAGGAGTGTGAGATGTTTTCCTGCAGTGTTTGTGGAGTGTGAGATGTTTTCCTGCAGTGTTTGAGGAGTGTGAGATGTTTTCCTGCAGTGTTGAGATTTGAGGAGTGTGAGATGTTTTCCTGCAGTGTTTGAGGAGTGTGAGATGTTTTCCTGCAGTATTTGAGGAGTGTGAGATGTTTTCCTGCAGTGTTTGAGGAGTGTGAGATGTTTTCCTGCAGTGTTTGAGGAGTGTGCAGTGTTTGAGGAGTGTGAGATGTTTTCCTGCAGTGTTTGTGGAGTGTGAGATGTTTTCCTGCAGTGTTTGTGAGTTGAGAGTTTTCCTGTTTGAGGAGTGTGAGATGTTTTCCTGCAGTGTTTGAGGAGTGTGAGATCTGTTTGAGGAGTGAGTTACTCCATCCACAACACTGAGAACCT
>JACRUU010000008.1:3800728-3815728 GCA_030449085.1 Kryptopterus vitreolus | reverse complement strand
AGTCGCAGAACCGCAGAGTCACCGAGTCGCAGAACCGCAGAGTCACCGAGTCGCAGAACCGCAGAGTCACCGAGTCGCAGAACCGTAGAGTCATTGAGCTTATCTCCAGCTACACACCTGCAAATCACACTGTAATGAACTACACAATGTTAATGACAGAAATATTTCATATTTACATACTGACATACACACACACACACACACACACACACACACACACACACACACACACACACACACACACACACACACACACACACACACACACACACTCACTACACACACTGCCTGAAAATGACGGATTACTAGAGGCAGACGTGAAAAAACAAACCAAATGTTACATAAAGAAGGAAAAGAGTCGTTAGAGAAAAGTTGAAGTCAGGTTAACATTTACTCCACATCCACCATCTCCTCCATCACCTCCACGTTAACATTTACTCCACATCCACCATCTCCTCCATCTTCTCCATATCTCCTCCACCTCCACATTCACTCTACATCCACTCCATTTACTCCCTCCATCTCTTCCACCTCCAGCAATTTCTCCACACCCACACTCTCCTCCATCTCCTCCATCTTTTATACATCTCCTCCACCTCACCATTTTCTCTACATCCACACTCTCCTCCATCTCCTCCATATCTCCTCCATCAGCGCCGCCACGCGGCAACCAGGAGGGCCCACAGCCCACCACGACTCCACACTCTCCTCCATCTCCTCCATCTCCATCACGCGCGCCGCGCCGCCAGAGGCAGCCGGGGCAGAACCAGCGCCACACGCGCCGCCACCTCTCCTCACATCTCTTACCACCTCCAGCAATTTCTCACTACATCCCACACTCTCCTCCATCGCCACCGCACCAGAGGACAAACTCCACACGTGAAAAACGCCTCCTCCATCTTTCCCCAGTCCGGGACAGGATCACCTATACATCTCCTCCCCACCTCAGCGCCATTTTACAAGCCACTAACATCCACCTCCAAACCAGTCCACAGCCAGCACTCTCTCACATTCTCACAGATCGCCCACCCTCACCCACTCTCCTCCATCTCCTCCATATCTCCTCCATCACCATCTCCACACTCTCCTCCATCTCCTCCATCTCTTATATATCTCCTCCACCTCACCATTTACTCCACATCCACACATCCTCCATCTCTCCATATCTCCTCCACCTCCCATCACCACTCACTCCATTTAATCCCTCCATCTCTTCCACCTCCAGCAATTTCTCCACACCTCACACTCTCCTCCATCTCCTCTCTTTCCATACATCTCCTCCACCTCACCATTTTCTCCACATCCACACTCTCCTCCATCTCCTCCATATCTCCTTCATCACCATCTCCACACTCTCCTCCATCTCCTCCATCTTCTTATATATCTCCTCCACCTCACCATTTACTCCACATCCACCATCTCCTCCATCTTCTCCATATCTCCTCCACCTCCACATTCACTCTACATCCACTCCATTTAATCCCTCCATCTCTTCCACCTCCAGCAATTTCTCCACACCCACACTCTCCTCCATCCTCCTCCACCTCACCATTTTACTCCACATCCATCTCCTCCACTCTCCTCCATCTCCACACCTCCATCTCCTCCATCTTCTATACATCTCCTCCATCCCTTCCACATCCACCATCTCCACACTCTCCTCCATCTCCTCCATCTCCTCTCACCTCCACACTCTCTCCATCTCCTCCATCTTTTATCATCTCCTCCACCTCACCATTTTCTCCTCACACCATCACCATTTATCTCCTCCTCCACATCCACACTCTCCTCCATCTCCTCCTTATATATCTCCTCCACCTCACTCACTCACATCCATCTCCTCCATCTCCTCATCACCATCTCTCCACTCTCCTCCATCTCCTCCATCTTTTATACATCTCCTCCACCTCACCATTTTACTCCTACATCCACACTCTCCTCCATCTCCTCCATATCTCCTTCATCACCATCTCCACACTCTCCTCCATCTCCTCCATCTCCTCTTTTATACATCTCCTCCACCTTACCATTTACTCCACATCCACCATCTCCTCCATCTTCTCCATATCTCCTCCACCTCCACATTCACTCTACATCCACTCCATTTAATCCCTCCATCTCTTCCACCTCCAGCAATTTCTCCACACCCACACTCTCCTCCATCTTCTATACATCTCCTCCACCCACCATTTACTCCACATCCACACTCTCCTCCATCTCCATCCTCCATCTCCTCCTCACTCCACTCACCTCTCCTCCACTCCTCCATCTCCTCCACCTCACCATTTCCACTCCACATCTCCTCCATCTCCTCCACTCCTCCTCCAATCTCCTCCATATCTCCTCCACACATCCACACTCTCCTCCATCTCCTCCATACATCTCCTCCACCTCACCATTTACCTCCACACTCTCCTCCATCTCCTCCATATCTCCTTCATCACCATCTCCACACTCTCCTCCATCTCCTCCATCTTCTATACATCTCCTCCACCTCCACCATTTACTCCACATCCACCATCTCCTCCATCTTCTCCATATCTCCTCCACCTCCACATTCACTCTACATCCACTCCATTTAATCCCTCCATCTCTTCCACCTCCAGCTCCACATCCACCATCTCCTCCCATCTCCAGATCTCCTCACCATAATCCACCCCTTTCCTCTAGTCTCCCTCCCCCGCAATTTCTCCACACCCACACTCTCCTCCATCTCCTCCATCTTCTATACATCTCCTCCACCTCACCATTTATTCCACATCCACACTCTCCTCCATCTCCTCCATATCTCCTTCATCACCATCTCCACACTCTCCTCCATCTCCTCCATCTTTTATATATCTCCTCCACCTCACCATTTACTCCACATCCACACTCTCCTCCATCTCCTTCATATCTCCTTCATCACCATCTCCACACTCTCCTCCATCTCCTCCATCTTCTATACATCTCCTCCACCTTACCATTTACTCCACATCCACCATCTTCTCCATCTTCTCCATGTCTCCTCCACCTCCACATTCACTACACATCCACTCCATTTACTCCCTCCATCTCTTCCACCTCACCATTTACTCCACATCCACACTCTCCTCCATCTCCTCCATATCTCCTCCATCACCATCTCCACACTCTCCTCCATCTCCTCCATCTTTTATATATCTCCTCCACCTCACCATTTACTCCACATCCACACTCTCCTCCATCTCCTCCATCTTCTATACATCTCCTCCACCTTACCATTTACTCCACATCCACACTCTCCTCCATCTCCTCAATGTCTCCTTCATCACCATCTCCACACTCTCCTCCATCTCCTCCATGTCTCCTCCATCACCATCTCCTGTTTCATCCATCTCCATCTCCTGTTTCCTCCATCTCCACACTCTCCTCCATCACCTCCATATCTCCTCCATCACCATCTCCACACTCTCCTCCATCTCCTCCAAACACAGGAGTTTACCGTGCATGTTTTCCGTGGAGCTGACGGAGAGGAGACGGAGCACAACGCCGCGACACTTCATCATCCACTCCATCCGGGAGAAGTTCAACAGCAGCCATTTTCCGAATAAAACAAACAAAAAAAAACGGTATTTAGCGTGGAGGAGAAGAACAAACGCGAAACGGTACTTAAATAAAAAATAGTGAAAAGCAGATAAAAGTTGTGAAGAGACACTTCAGCCAAAGTGCAGACAATCAAACATGGCCAAGGTTAAAACACGTCACTTTCTTTTAACGTGTTTTTTTTTATTATTATCAACATTTGTAAGTTTTTTTTTTAATAAAGAGCTGTAACCATTTCTGTAAGTGGGTGGGCGGAGTCAGGGGCGGGGCTATTGTTGATATCGGTGTTGTTGTTTGTTTGTTTGTCATTCAGATGAGACCTTCTACATGCCGAGATGTTTATGTTTATGTTATGTTTATGTTGGAGATGTTACAGGAGAGACAGGAGGAATATCGGGTATATATCGGAATATAGAGTAGAATATCAGGCAAGGTGGAATATTAAGCGGAATATCCGTGGAATTCTGGGGCAGAATATCAGGAAGAATATCGGGCGGAATGCAAGTGGAATATCGGGTGGAATACAGGTGGAATAACGTGTGGAATATGAGGTGGAATATGAGGTGGAATATCGGGTGGAATACAGGTGGAATATTGGGTGGAATATCGGGTGGAATATTGGGTGGAATATTGGGTGGAATATTGGGTGGAATATCGGGTGGAATATTGGGTGGAATACACGTGGAATGTTACATGGAACATCAGGCAAAATATCAGGTGGAATACCGGGTAGAATATAGGTGGAATATCAAGTGGAATATCAGGTGGAATATCGGGTGGAATATCGGGTGGAATATGAGGTGGAACACAGGTGACATAAAGGGTAGAATATCGGGTGGAATATTGGGTGGAATACAAGTGGAATGTCACATGGAACATCAGGCAAAATATCTGCTGGAACACAGGTGGAATATCGGGTGGAATACAGGTGACATATCGGGCGGAATATCGGGTGGAATATGAGGTGGAAAACAGGTGGAATATTGGGTGGAATATCGCGTGGAAAACTGGTGGAATGCAGGTGGAATATTGGGTGGAATACGGGTGGAATGTCGGGTGGAATACAGGTGACATATCGGGCGGAATATGAGGTGGAAAACAGGTGGAATATTGGGTGGAATATTGGGTGGAATATTGGGTGGAAAACCCGTGGAATATTGGGTTGAATATTGGGTAGAATACAGGTGGAATATTGGGTGGAATATGGGTGGAATATTGAATGGAATACACGTGGAATGTCACATGGAACATCAGGCAAAATATCAGGTGGAATATTGGATAGAATATAGGTGGAATATTGTGTGGAATACAGGTGGAATATTGTGTGGAATACAGGTGGAATATTGGGTGGAATACAGGTGGAATATTGGGTGGAATACAGGTGGATTGTAACATGGAACATCAGGCAAAATATCAGGTAGAATACAGGTGGAATATCGGGTGGAATTTCAGGTGGAATACAGGTGACATATCGGGCGGAATATGAGGTGGAAAACAGGTGGAATGTCGGGTGGAATACATGTGGAAAACAGGTGGAATGTCGGGTGGAATACATGTGGAAAACAGGTGGAATATTGGGTGGAATACAGGTGGAATATCAGGTGGAATATTGGGTGAAATACACGTGGAATGTCACATGGAACATCAGGCAAAATATCAGGTGGAATATCGTGTAGAAAATCATGTGGAATATCGGGTGGAATATTGGGCGGAATATCGCGTGGAAAACAGGTGGAATGTCGGGTGGAATATTGGGTGGAATACGGGTGGAATATTGGGTGGAATACACGTGGAATGTCACATGGAACATCAGGCAAAATATCAGGTGGAATATTAGATAGAATATAGGTAGAATATTGTGTGGAATACAGGTGGAATATTGGGTGGAATACAGGTGGAATGTAACATGGAACATCAGGCAAAATATCAGGTAGAATACAGGTGGAATATCAGGTGGAATGTCGGGTGGAATACAGGTGACATATCGGGCAGAATATGAGGTGGAAAACAGGTGGAATGTCGGGTGGAATACAGCTGGAAAACAGGTGGAATATTGGGTGGAATACAGGTGGAATATTGGGTGGAATACAGGTGGAATATTGGGTGGAATACAGGTGGAATATTGGGTGGAATACAGGTGGAATGTAACATGGAACATCAGGCAAAATATCAGGTGGAATATCGGGTGGAATGTCGGGTGGAATGTCGGGTGGAATACAGGTGACATATCGGGCGGAATATAAGGTGGAAAACAGGTGGAATATTGGGTGGAATACAGGTGGAATATTGGGTGGAATACACGTGGAATGTCACATGGAACATCAGGCAAAATATCAGGTGGAATATCGGGTAGAAAATCATGTGGAATATCGTGTGGAATATCGTGTGGAATATCGTGTGGAATATCGTGTGGAATATCGTGTGGAATATCAGGTGGAATATCGTGTGGAATATCAGGTCTTCACACTGAGACACAGGCGTTTCGGAGGACGGCGTTTTAGCCAGCTCCGGAGCTCCAGCTAAAGAATAATGAAGTCCTCATGCGTGTGTGTGTGTGTGTGTGTGTGTGTGTGTGTGTGTGAAGTAAAGACAGTTTCCGACTCACCTCGTGACGGATCATCAGCCACAGCGCGGCGGAACCAACACCCGACGCAGGTAGAACTTCAGGAACTGGCAGATCCAGCGGGCTTTAACGAAGCGGCGAATTTCACATCCAGCTTTCAAACTCCGACGCATAAATACGCCGGATTTCTAAATCCTGGAAGCGAGACAGATGCTTCATTGTGTTTGTGAGAGATCCCGAGCCGAGTTTCTCGCTGAGATCAGTGAAAATCCTCTCGCATGGTGCTGAGTTTTTTTTTTTTACTTTTCTTTTTCCTTTCCTGCCCCGGAGAAAAATAAATAATGAATGAAAGCGGTGGCGGGTATCGCGGCGTACCTGTAGATTTTCCCATTATGTTAAAAAAAAAAGACCTTGACTATTTTAATGTGTAATTGGAAGAGATTTCGGGGTGCGTGTTGGAACAGATCCTCCTCTCCTGCTGAGCAGCAATTTAAAAGGCGAGAAGAAAAAGCACTGAGACGATCCGGGAGTCTGTTTGCTCCTGATTTTATATCAAACCGGAGACGGGGAAGTTAATAATACAGTAATAATACAAATAAATCCTGCTGGAAAACCTGAACACATTCATTCATTCATTCATTCATTCATTCATTCATTCATTCATCTTCTACCGTTATATCTGATCTTCCCTCGGGTCACGGGGAGTCTGTGTCTATCTCAGGTGTCTATGGGCAGGATACACCCTGGATGGAATGCCAACCCATCTCACACACACACACACACACACACACACACACACACACAAACACACACATTCACACACACATTCATACACTAGGGACAATTTTTCAAGGTGCCAATCAACCTACCAGTGCATGTTTTTGGACCGGGGGGGGGGAGGAAACCGGGGAGAAACCGGAGAACACGGAGAAAAACCCCCTGAGACACGGGGAGAACATGCACAAACTCCACACACACACATGGCCGAGACGGGAATCGAACCCGGACCCTGGAGGTGTGAGGCGAACGTGCTAAACAAATGCCCCTAAAACCACCATGCCCCTATTTTCGTGGTTCTTTTTTTCTTCTTCTTTTTCTTCGGAGGAGGAGGGGTCTTGGGGGGGAGGCGGGGGAGGAGGGGAAGGGGGGGGGAGGGGGGGAGGAGGCGGAGGAGGGGGGGGGGAGGATGGGAGGAGGGGGAGGAGGAGGGGGAACGAGGAGGCGGGGGGGGTGGAGGTGGTGGAGGAGGAGGGGGAGGAGGGGGAGGAGGAGGGAGGAGGAGGGGGGGAGGGGGTCTGGAGGGGTTCGGGAGGGGGGGAAGAGGAGGAGGGGGAGAGGAGGTTCTTCTTCGGAGGGGGAGGAGGGAGGAGGAGGGGGAGGGGGCGGGGGAGGGGGAGGGGGAGGAGGGAGGAGGAGGGGGAGGAGGGAGGAGGGGAGGGGGAGGGGGCGGGGGTTGAGGTTCTTTGGGGGGGAGGGCGAGGGTCTTTGGGGGAGCGGAGGGGGTGGGTCTTCTTCTTTTTGGAGGCGTTGGGGGAGGGAGGACGGCGGGGGCGGAGGGGTTCTGGGGAGGAGGGAGGAGGAGGGGGGGAGGAGGGCGAGGACGGTAGGAGCGGGAGGTGATGGGGAGGAGGGGGAGTGGGCGGGGGGGGGTTCTTTTTCTTCTTTTTCTTCTTCTTTTTCTTCCTCTTCTTCTTTTTCTTTTTCTTCTTCTCCTTCTCCTTCTTCTTCTCCTTTTTCTTCTTCTTGTTCTTTTTCTTCTTTCTCTTCTTCTTTTTCTTGTTCTTTTTCTTCTTTCTCTTCTTCTTTTTCTTGTTCTTTTCTTTTTCTTCTTCTTCTTCCTTCTTCCTCTTTCTTCTTCTTCTTCTTCTGCTTATTATTATTATTACTTTATATTTTTTTCCATATTTATTAGTGCTTTTTTTATTTTTTTTTATTAGCATAATAATAATAATAATAAGAAATAATAATAATAATAATAATCATTATCATTATTATAATTATTATTATTATTGCTATATATTTCTTTCCATATTTATTTATTTATTTATTTTATTTACACGATATTCATAATAATAATAATAATAATAATAATAATAATAAATAATTGAACAATAATAATTTAATAATAATAAAAACTTTATATTTTTTTCCATATTTATTTATTTATTTCATTTACATTATATTCAGATATCCAGTATATTATTAAATACAACTTTTTTGTCTTCATAATCAACACTTTAAATTTTTTTTCGGATAAATTCCAATCAGCATTTTTTTTTCCCGTTTCCGTTTCTGCGTTTACAGGAAAATCTGCATAAAATCGGACATGAATTGTGTATTTCTCCCACCTCTGTTTGTCAACAACAAATCCCTTGTTAATAGCATGTTGTTGTTTTTTGTGTTGGTTAGTTTTTCCGATGCCCAAATAAACAGAATTCTTTGTTTTGTAGGAATGTTCATGGCATCACTTCCTATCAGTAGGGTTTATTTATTTATTTATTTATTTCACCTTCTGAAGCGATGACAACAATCCGTGAAATAAATATCGCTTTTATGTTTTTTTCGGCATTTGGAAGTTTTCGGGTTTTTCTGTCACGCGGCGAAAAACTTCACGCCGTCAATGTGCAGAAAAATCCTCCCAAGATCCTTCAGATTCAGTTTCCTCATGCATTTAAAGTTCAGTAATCTTACTTAGGCCTTCATACACACTTAGCCAAGCATCTCGCTTACACACACACACACACACACACACACACACACACACACACACACACACACACACACACAGAGCTCAGCTGCTTCTTCCACTCAGACAGATGGAGGCTTTTTATCTTGTTTTATTCTCCTCTGACAGAACGATGCTAATCTCTTACTGCTCCAAAATACTGCTGTTATTATATATAATATAATATAAATAGACATGGAGAATAGAAGAGAATAGAATAGAATAGAATAGAAGAATGAGAGGATAGAATGGATAGATGAGAAGGAGACGAGAATAAGGATGAGAATGGATATATAAGAGAGGAGGAGAGAAGATATAAGAGAATATAAGAGAAGAGATGAAGAGAAGAGAAGAGAAGAGAAGAGCAAGAAAGATGGAGGGAGATAGAGATCGGGAGAAAGAAGAGAGTAGAGCAAAAGAGAGCAGAGAAGAGAAAGAGATGGGAGAAGAGATAATAGAAGAGAGAAGAGAAGAGAATAGAATAGAAGATAAGATAGAAAAGAGAAGATAAGATCGAGAAGAGGAAGAGATAAGGAAGATAAGAATATAATAGAAGAATAGGAAGAGAAGATCTATATTATGAGATAATATAATAATATAAGAATAATGAATATAAGCTAAGAAGATAAGATAAAAGATAATATAGAGAATATAAGAATGAATATCATATAATAAATATAATATAATATAATATAATATAATAATAATATAATATAATATAATATAATATAATATAATACTTATAATATATAATATAATATAATAATAATATAATATAATTAATATAATATAATATAATAATATAATATAATTAATATAATATAATATACAATAGTAAAATATCATATATTTCTCTCTCCATCAGTGACATTTCTTGTTATTATTTACCTTCCTAAATACGATGTGTAAATAAATAGCGTGACGTTTGTTTACAGAGTGTCCGGTGTGTAAAAACACTGTGATGTCACTTCAGATAGTTCTGGATCTGATACGGATAGTCCTGAGTCTGATACAGAGTTCTGATTGGATACAGATAGGTCTTGGTGGGATACGGATAGTTCTGGGTCTGATACGGATAGTTCTGGGTCTGATACGGATAGTTCTGTGTCTGATACAGATAGTTCTTGGTCTGATACAGATAGTTCTGGGTCTGATACAGATAGTTCTGGGTCTGATACGGATAGTTCTGGGTCTGATACAGATAGTTCTGGGTCTGATATGGATAGTTCTGTGTCTGATACAGATAGTTCTGTGTCTGATACAATAGTTCTTGGTCTGATACAATAGTTCTGGGTCTGATACGGATAGTTCTTGGTCTGATACAGATAGTTCTGGGTCTGATACAATAGTTCTGTGTCTGATACAGATAGTTCTGAGTAGGATACGGATAGTTCTGGGTCTGATACAATAGTTCTGGGTCTGATACAATAGTTCTGGGTATGATACAATAGTTCTGGGTCAGATACAGATAGTTCTGGGTCTGATACAATAGTTCTGTGTCTGATACATATAGTTCTTGGTCTGATACAATAGTTCTGGGTTCAGATAGTTTGGTCTGATACAATAGTTCTTGGTCTGATACAATAGTTCTTGGTCTGATACAATAGTTCTTGGTCTGATACAATAGTTCTTGGTCTGATACAATAGTTCTGGGTTCGGATGTTTGGTCTGATACAATAGTTCTGGGTCTGATACGGATAGTTCTGGTCTGATACAGATAGTTCTGGGTCTGATACGGATAGTTCTGGGTCTGATACAGATAGTTCAGATAGTTTGGTCTGATACAGATAGTTCTTGGTCTGATACAATAGTTCTGGGTCTGATACAGATAGTTCTGGGTCTGATACAGATAGTTCTTGGTCTGATACAATAGTTCTTGGTCTGATACAATAGTTCTTGGTCTGATACAGATAGTTCTTGGTCTGATACAATAGTTCTTGGTCTGATACAATAGTTCTGGGTATAGTTTTGGGAAGTGACCTGGTGAAATCCGTGTCCTCTGCGTTTGTTCTCCTGATTAGCGATTATATCCCGCTTGTTTGTTGTTTGTCGGCGTGTTTATCTCCCTGCTCGATCGATCCGATCCGAAACCTCTCGATGATTTCACCGGATTCATCGGCGCTGTGCGAGTTCCTCTCGGGCCGCCAGAAACGCATTGCTGGAGAAATAACTTCTCCAACGTGACGAAAGCAAAATCACCTCGCCACTCGCGGCCAGGAAATTCCGGCCACGGATTCATCGCTCGGAAAACCACCAGACCTACTATTTATTTATTTATTTATTTATTTATTTATTTATTTCATTCATTCATCTTCTACAGCTTTATCCGATCTTCCCTCGGGGTCACGGGGAGCCTGTGCCTATCTCAGGCGTCTATGGGCATTATACACCCTGGATGGAATACACAACCCATCGCAGGGCACACACAACTAACATTCCACACACACACACACACACACACAAACACACACAAACACACACACATACACTAGGGACAATTTTCCAAGGTGCCAATCAACATACCGTGCATGTTTTTGGACCGGGGGTGGGGAGGAGGAAACCGGAGAACCCGGAAGGAGAAAAACCCCCTGAGGCACGGGGAGAACATGCACACATGGCCGAGACGGGACTCGAACCCGGACCCTGGAGGTGTGAGGCGAATGTGCTAACCGCTAAACCACCGTGCCCCCTTATTTATTTATTTATTTGAACCGAGCTCGTTACTGCCGAATATTCCTCCTGGTCTGAACGTCGGTGTGCATCGCTCCTTTCTTTTTTGTTCCAGAAGAGACGGATGAAGCATGTCAGTGTTTTATACATACAAAACGCCGGGAAGAAGGGAAAAAAAAGACGAACGTCGGATCTTTCTTCGCTAATCAACGATGAGCTTTTTTTTTTTCCCTCCCTTGAAGCACATCTGCCAAGTCAGAAAGAAAAAAAAAAAACAGCAGACAGCCTTCGAGTTCATGAAAAGAGGAGAAAAATGAGTGCTATCGCTCTCTCCGGAAGAGCAGAGGAAGCTAAAACGGATATTTATAAAAAAAAAAAAAAAAGAGAGAGAGAGAGAGAAAAAAAAAAGTGCCCATTGCAGCAAAAGTGGCAGGAACAAAAGAAATACAATCCTGTAGAGCTCTGAAACTGTAGAGCGCAGGAAGCTCGTCTTACTGAAACTCGACTGCGGCTCGGCCCCGGCTTTCACACTGACACGTCCTCGGAAACACCAGAGGTGAAGTGCAGTGTGTATCGTGTGTGTGTGTGTGTGTGTGTGTGTGTGTGTGTGTGTGTGTGTGTGTCGAGGGCGCAATTGCACAATAAAAACGACGTTCATGCATTTACAGGTTCCTTTCAGTCGGAGAATGAAGCAGGGAAGGTTTTTTTAGGGACGAGGAGTCTTCCGGCGTTCCGGGGTCCTCGTTAGGAATTTCTGGGTTTTTTTTTTTCCCGCCCTCTCTGCTGTCGTGTTTTATAGACTCGGTAATAATGCAGCGGAACGACTCGCCGCGCTCCCTTTTTTTTTTTTACGAGTCTCTAAGCACTTCGCTGCGGTTGAAAAGTTATTACGCTTTATTGATCCCGAGCTCGGAAATGTGTTTTTTTTTTTTTTTCGGAATGACGATCTGCTGACCGGTGCGGGTTCGGGGCTCCGGCGCTTTTTAGACACAAGAAGTCTCTTGTTCACTTTCGGGTCCTGATACACTTCCTCTTTTCATCCCTCCGCCTGTGGTTTTCAGGAGGTCGCCAGGAGCAGGGGCCCACAGCCGATGTGTCGATATTCCGTATTTACGGACTAAACATTTTCCACTTCCGAGTTAGAAATCATGGAAAGGGAAACGCAGCGTTTATGTTTCCTCGCCTTCACTCTTAGGTGTCGCTCGGGGAACAAAACACCTCCTTCGGCTGGCAGGGAGTCTGTGGGAGTCTTCAAACACCGAGAATGTGTTCATGAACAATTCATGTTGTGTTACGGTCTTCCGGGCTCACGGTATGGACGGGTTTCTGCAGAGGGTGCCATCGGGCATCAGGTTTCCGCCGGAGCCGCCGCTCAGCTCCCGGTTTACACCGAGGGTATCATCGAGCACCAGGTTTCCGCCTCTCAGCTCCCAGTTTCCACCGAGGGTATCATCGGGCACCCCGGTTCCACCAGGGCTGCCGCTCAGCTCCCGGTTTCTGCCAAGGGTATCATCGAGTACCAGGTTTTGGTTGGAGCCACCTCTCAGCTCCCGGTTCCTGCCAAGGGTGTCATCGAGTACCAGGTTTCCACCTCTCAGCTCCCGGTTCCTGCCAAGGGTATCATTGGGCACCCGGGTTCCACCAGGGCTGCCGCTCAGCTCCCGGTTTACACCGAGGGTATCATCGAGCACCAGGTTTCCGCCTCTCAGCTCCCAGTTTCCACCGAGGGTAGCATCGGGCACCCCGGTTCCACCAGGGCTGCCGCTCAGCTCCCGGTTCCTGCCAAGGGTATCATCGAGTACCAGGTTTTGGTTGGAGCCACCACTCAGCTCCCGGTTCCTGCCAAGGGTGTCATCGAGTACCAGGTTTCCACCTCTCAGCTCCCGGTTCCTGCCAAGGGTATCATTGGGCACCCGGGTTCCACCAGGGCTGCCGCTCAGCTCCCGGTTTACACCGAGGGTATCATCGAGCACCAGGTTTCCGCCTCTCAGCTCCCAGTTTCCACCGAGGGTAGCATCGGGCACCCGGGTTCCACCAGGGCTGCCGCTCAGCTCCCGGTTCCTGCCAAGGGTGTCATCGAGTACCAGGTTTCCACCTCTCAGCTCCCGGTTCCTGCCAAGGGTATCATTGGGCACCCGGGTTCCACCAGGGCTGCCGCTCAGCTCCCGGTTTCTACAGAGGGTGTCATCGAAAACCAGGTTTCGGCTGGAGCCACCTCTCAGCTACTGGTTTCTGCCGAGGGTGTCATCGAGTACCAGGTTTCCACCTCTCAGATCCCGGTTTCTGCCGAGGGTATCATCGGGCACTCGGTTTCAGCCTAAACTGCCTCTCATCTCCCTGTTTCCAGTGAAGGTGTCATCGAGCACCAGGGTTCCACTGGAGCCGCCTCTCAGCACCCGGTTTCCGCCGAGAGTGCCATCGAGCACCAGGGTTACACCTCTCAGCTCCCGGTTTCCGCCGAGGGTATCATCAGACACCCGGTTTCCACCAGGGCTGCCGCTCAGCTCCCTGTTTCTGCTGAGGATGCCATCGAGGACCAGGTTTCTGGCAGAGCCGCAGTTCCTCTGCAGGTTTTCGCCAGGGAGCGACACTGCCACTGAGATTTGGGTTCCTGCCAGAGCCATCGCCCCTCTCCAGGTTTAGGAGGGCCAAACATAAGAAGCCCCAGGCCCAGCATTCCCGTCCACCAACAACACACTCAACCCCTTACAATGTCAAAACTCACCAGATCCCAAATCACCGATGTGTGATGTCTCCGATACGGTGCACTCTAGTGGCGGGATGCCAGCACTTCGCGGGTAAAATAGTCACATGCATTGTGGAAGATGTAGTTTATCATCAATGCACGCCTTATTTTCAGACAAGGGGTGGGGCAAACTAAATGGGGCCATGCTAAAGTGTCTCGCCAGGGTAATTCATCATTTCATCTCTTATCATCCGGGCCTTTATTTCCTCAGCTCCGTCTCCCCCAGGTTCTCTCGGTGAGGATGTGAACGCGGCGGTCTGTCACCGAGCCGAGAAACCAGGCCGGGTGTTGTGATGTGTCTCGGAGACGAGACGACGCTCCACCTCATTGCACAGCGTGTACTTTTCATCCTGAACCGGAATAGAAAATAAAAGACGCATAATATATATATAAAAAAAAGAAAAGAAAAAGGTCTTTTCAAATGAAAGGTTAAAGATTTGAAAGGAAATGTTTGACCGGCGCGATGGCCGTCCGCTCGTCTCCCGGCGCCGCGCCGAGGTCACGCCGGAATTATACATGTATTCAGTGACATTTAGGAGAAAAGGAAGACGTTATTAGCAGGTGTGGAGAGCGCGCCGCCGCCGAAACATGTCTCTTTCATGCTGCTTTTCATCAGAACACCGAATGTCATCGAGAACATCGTCAGGGCCGCGAGGAATTCACCAGTCAAAGGAGGAGAAGTGGAACGACAGATCAGGAGCCGAGTTACGGGGGAGAAAAAAAAACATGCAT
>JACRUU010000008.1:3766147-3800228 GCA_030449085.1 Kryptopterus vitreolus | reverse complement strand
TCTTCTTTTCTCTGTTCTATTCGGACTCCTTTTTCTTAACTTACTTAAATTGCACCTTTTTGCATCATCTATCCTCCTCTCTTCTCCTCTCTTCTTTTCATTCATCCTCTTGTTTTTTCGTAAACTTTGTCACCTGCTGTTTACTCTTTACACTCATCTTTCCTTATTGTCATCATTTCCTCTTTATCTAAAACAAATCTTCAGAAAAATAATGTCTTTTTCTGACTCGGAGATTCAGAACGTTAAAACAAACAACGAGCCAATTAACAAGAAACACAACCTTATAAAAGTTGACCGGGGGGTGCCAATAATTCCGGAGCGCGATAATGACCAGTGTGTGGTTTTGGGAAGGGGGGGGTCATGGGGGGGGGGGGGGGTCGTTAGTGTGACAGCAGCAGCAGTCCTCCCCTCATCACCGATCCGACTCACCTGTAGATGATTTGTGTGAAAGACAGAGATCCTGTCATGCCCGAGATCTCCTCCACACTGAGCTCACTCCCCGTCATATCTCCTCCCTCTCTCTCTCTCTCTCTCTCTCTCTCTCTCTCCCTCCTCGTCTCGTCTCCGGCTCGGACCCAACGTGGTCTTAATTGGCTGCCGCTCCGGTTGGCACTGCTGCCCACTGCTCATCCTGGCAGCTAATTGGCTCCGTCGGCTCCCATCACTCGTTCTCTGAGGTGCAGCCGGTCGGGATTGATGGATGGAGGCGAGTGTCAGGAAAGCTGCTTTCTGACACGGACGCTTGTAAAGTCGATTCTCAGGCCCGAGACGAAGGGGAGGGTTAACTCGAGCTCGGGCAAACTTCAGATCAACTTTAGTCCTTCACTAACGCACTCTGCCTCTGGACTTTAATTAAATATACTTAAGGGGTTTATAAGCATCCCGCTGCTCTTTCTGACCCACGTACTGGTGTTGGCCAATGATTCATTAGATGATTTGTAAGATTAAGATTCGTTGGCAGATGATTCATTGTTTGATGGTTTGTTAATTAATGATTCATAAAATGATTCATAAGATGATTCCTTGGCCGATGATTCATTAGATGATGATTTGTAAGATTAAGATTCGTTGGCAGATGATTCATCGTTTGATGGTTTATTAGTTAATGATTCATCAAATGATTCATAAGATGATTCCTTGGCCAATGATTCATTAGATGATTTGTAAGATTAAGATTCGTTAGCAGACGATTCATCGTTTGATGGTTTATTAGTTAATGATTCAAAAATTGATTCATTAGATGATTCCTTGGTCTTTGATTCATTAGATGATGATTTGTAAGATTAAGATTCGTTGGCAGATGAGTCATTGTTTGATGGTTTGTTAATTAATGATTCATAAAATGATTCATAAGTTGATTCCTTGGCTGATGATTCCTTGGCCAATGATTCATTAAATGATGATTTGTAAGATTAAGATTTGTTGGCAGTTGATTCATTGTTTGATGGTTTGTTAATTAATGATTCATAAAATGATTCATAAGATGATTCCTTGGGCATTGATTCATTAGATGATGATTTGTAAGATTAAGATTCATTGGCAGATGATTCATCGTTTGATGTTTTGTTAGTTAATGATTCATAAGGTGATTCCTTGGCCGATGATTCACTGGCCACTGATTCTTTAGATGATGATTAGTAATATTATGATTCCTTGGGAGATGGGTCATTGTTTGATGGTTTGTAAGTTGATGATTCTTTGTCCAATGATTCGTTAGCTGATGAGTCACTAGCCAATGATTTGTTGGCCAATCATCTGCCAACTAATCATAAGCTTACAAATCATCATCTAATGAATCATTTGCCAACAAATCACTGGCGTGTGAATCATCAGCCATTAAATTATCTACTTATGAATCATTAAGTAACAAACCATCAAACGATGAATCATCTGCCAACGAATCATAATCTTACAAATCATCATGTAATTAATCATTTGCCAACAAATCATTGGCTAGTGAATCATCAGCTAGAGATTCATTTCCAATGAATTATCAGCCTAGGAATCATATCGTATGAATCATCAACTAAACTCCTCAACCAATGAATCAAATGCCAATGAATCATAATCTTTCATCATCTGTTGAATCATTTTTTAACAAATCATTGGCTAGCGAATAATCAGCTAACGAATCATTGGCCAAGGAATCATCTTATGAATCATCAACTAACAAACCATCATCCTATGAATCATCTGCCATCGAATCATAATCTTACAAATCATCATCTAATGAATCATTGGCCAATGAAGCATTGAATAATGAATCAACGACTCTCAAATCATCATCTAATGAATCATTGGCCAATGAAGCATTGAATAATGAATCAACGACTCTCAAATCATCATCTAATGAATCATTGGCCAATGAAGCATTGAATAATGAATCAACGACTCTCAAATCATCATCTAATGAATCATTGGCCAATGAAGCATTGAATAATGAATCAACTAATGACTCTCAAATCATCATCTAATGAATCATTGGCCAATGAAGCATCCGAATAATGAATCAACGACTCTCAAATCATCATCTAATGAATCATTGGCCAATGAAGCATTGAATAATGAATAAACGACTCTCAAATCATCATCTAATGAATCATTGGCCAATGAAGCATCCAATAATGAATCAACGACTCTCAAATCATCATCTAATGAATCATTGGCCAATGAAGCATCGAATAATGAATAATGAATCAATGACTCTCAAATCATCATCTAATGAATCATTGGCCAATGAAGCATCCATTGAATAATGAATCAACGACTCTCAAATCATCATCTAATGAATCATTGGCCAATGAAGCATTGAATAATGAATCAACGACTCTCAAATCATCATCTAATGAATCATTGGCCAATGAAGCATTGAATAATGAATCAATGACTCTCAAATCATCATCTAATGAATCATTGGCCAATGAAGCATTGAATAATGAATCAACGACTCTCAAATCATCATCTAATGAATCATTGGCCAATGAAGCATTGAATAATGAATCAACGACTCTCAAATCATCATCTAATGAATCATTGGCCAATGAAGCATCCGAATAATGAATCAACGACTCTCAAATCATCATCTAATGAATCATTGGCCAATGAAGCATTGAATAATGAATCAACGACTCTCAAATCATCATCTAATGAATCATTGGCCAATGAAGCATTGAATAATGAATCAACGACTCTCAAATCATCATCTAATGAATCATTAGATCTGAATCAGTTGAATCTAATCTATAATTCACTGCTCCCAAATCCAGAACCTCACAACGTCTAGAAACGTCAGATGTCCCAACCCCCCCCCCCCCCCCCGCCATCTATTGTTTGTCTGCTTAAACAAACAAAATTCACTCCAACATATTTTGTTTTCCTGAATCATTCTTTATTCGAATCCTGAGTGTTTCTGTAAATGTATGCGCTCTGAACGACAGTCGCACGGTGTGTGTGTGTGTGTGTGTGTGTGTGTGTGTGTGTTTTGTAACATTTCAGTTCTATCTTCTTTTAACAACAGACGACTCCGACTTGTTTGTTTGCTAAGCCGAAAGTCTCTGCGCAAATGAAAACAATTAGCTCTCACCACCGCTGAGTGAAGAGAAACGGGGGATAATTGGCGCGCGAGTGCAGCTTTCACTCTCTCTTAATGAGAAGGTTGTTTTTCCCAGTCGCAAGAAAAAAGGATGTGACTGGTGGCCATTTTAAAAACACCTCCTGGGAGATTTGGGGGTGTTTAGAAAGTGGTTTGCAGGGTTATGGGATATTTTATTTATTTATTTATTTTTTCCTTCCTTTCATCTTTTCACAATCGGACAGCTTGTGGGTGTAATAATACTCCGAGTGCCATCTGGATACCTTTCTCTTCTCTTCAGATTACTTTCCGCTTCAGTTAGCGGCGGCGATGGCGGCGATGGCGGCGATGGCGGCGATGCGTCGTATGGCGTCGTAGCGAATACAGAGGTTTCGGAGGAATACGGACGAGACGCCTTCACAGAATTTATAGACAATAGTTCGTAGGCACCCCATCATATGTGCTGTGGAGCGTTCCCGTTCCATATTTAATCCCAGTCTGCTCTTCTTTCTTCCTCATGTTTCCTCATTCTTTCTGTCTGACTGACTGACTCGGGCATGGGCATTCTGTATTTGTTTGTTTGTTTGTTTGTTTGTTTGTTTGTTAGCCTTTGCTTCTTTTCATTATTCATGAGCTTGAACTCTGTCTAGCAGGTCCTCTCCATTATCCACTGGCCTATCTTTTCTAACACATTCTAATCTCGCCCTCTTTCCCTTTTTGCCCCCCCATGTCAATTTTTTTGCCCCCCCCCCCCCCCCTTTTTTTTCCTTTACTCAGTTTCTTCCCTTTTAAATTGCTTTTCATTTCTTCTATCTTTTAGATTCTATTTTCTTTTCTTTACTTTTGACTTTTTTTATTTTCTTTACTTTTTGTTTTTTCTTTACTTGCCTTCTTTTGCCTTTTTTCTTCTCTTTTCTTTTTCTTTCTTTTTCTGTTTCTCTTTTTTCTTTGCTTTTCTCTACTTTGTTTTTTCGTTTCTTTACTTGCCTTCTTTTGTCTTTTTTTTTTTTTTTCTTTTTTTTTTTTCTTTCTCATTCTTTTTTTCTCTGCTTTTCTTCACTTTGCTTTTTTCTTTTCTTGCCTTCTTTTGTCTTTTCCTTCCTTTTCTTTTTTTTTTTTTTTTTTCTTTCTCATGTTCTCTTTTTTTTTCTTCTCTTTTCTTTACTTTTTGTTTTTTCTTTTCTTTACTTGCCTTCTTTGGTCTTTTTTCTTTTTTTCTTTTTTCTCTTTCTCATTCTTTCTTTTTTCTTTGCTTTTCTTTACTTTGTTTTTTCGTTTCTTTACTTGCCTAATTTTGTCTTTTTTCTTTTTTTTTTTCTTTCGTTTTTTTCTTTGTTTTCTTTTTTTTTTCTTGCCTTCTCTTGTCTTTTTTCTTCTCTTTTTTTTTTTCTTTATACTTTTTGTTTGTTCTTTCTTTTTTTCTTTTTTTTGCCTTTTCTTTTGTCTTTTTTCTTCTTTTTTCTTTTCTTCCTCATGTTTCTCTTTTTTCTTTCTTTCTCTTCCTCATGTTTCTCTTTTTCTTTCTTTTTCTTTCTCATTGTTTCTCTTTTTTTCTGCTTTTCTTTACTTTGTGTTTGTTCTTTTCTTTTCTTGCCTTCTTTTGACTTTTTTCTTTTTTTTTCTTCTCTTTTCTTTTCTTTTACTTTTTGTTTGTTCTTTTTTTTCTTTTTTTTCTTTTGAATTTTTGCTTCTTTCTTTTTTTTTGTTCTTTTCTTTTTTCTCTTTTTCTTCTCTTTCCTTTTGTATCATGTTTTCTCTTTCTCCTTTGCTTTTTTTACTTTTTTTTGTTTCTTTACTTGCCTTTTTTCTTTTTTCTTTTTTTTCTTTCTAATTCATTCTCTTTTTTCTTCTATTTACTTTTTGTTTGTTCTTTTCTTTTTTGCTTTCTTTTGTCTTTTTTGTTTTCTTTCTCATGTTTCTCTTTTCTCCTCCTTTTTCTTTTTCTTTCTCATTGCTTCTCTTTTTTCTCTGCTTTTCTTTACTTTGTGTTTGTTCTTTTCTTTTCTTGCCGCCTTTTGTTTTTTTTCTTCTCTTCTCTTTTCTGTTCTTTTCTTTTCTCTCTCGTGACTCTTTCTTTGCTTTTCTTTACTTTGTTTTTTCATTTCTCTACTTGCCTTCTTTTGTCTTTTTCTTTTTTTCTTTTTCTTTCTCATGTTTCTCTTTTTTCTGCTTTTCTTTACTTTTTGTTTGTTCTTTTCTTTTCTTGCCTTTTGTCTTTTTTCTTCCTCATGTTTCTCTTTTTTCTTAGCTTTTCTGTACTTTGTTTTTTCTTTTCTTTCCTTCTTTTGTTTTATTTCTTTTCTTTCCTTTATTTCTCATCATTTCTCTTTTTTCCCCTCTTTGCTTTTCTTTTCTTCTTGTCTCTTCTCCCATCATATTGTCTCTCTCTTCTTTCTCTTCTCGGGTTAAAATTGTTCCAGCTTTATTAATTAATTCATAATAAATTAATTACCGAATTACACACACACACCACCACCCACACGCGCACGCAAACACACTACACACACACACACACACACACACACACACACACACACACACACCTCTTCTCATGATCTTTGTTTTGTTTTCCTCCTCCTGCTCCTCCTTTCCTCTTCTTCTCCTTCTCATCAGATCTCTCCGATCCTCCCTCCTCTGAGTGTGAGAATGACGTACGGTTCGATTCCCCCGCCGGTTTCTCCCCAAACGGCCTCGGCAAAGATAACTTTGTACCACAAAGTGCTTTATCAATCAGTTAATACCCCGGGCCAGTGTTCAGCCCATTTATCAATCCGCCCCATCTAAAGGCTTATCTCACTCGCAGCTGTAGTGTAGCACACTGACTGATGGAGGCAGCAGAAACACCGCTCTGTCCTTTCTCACGCCGACAAGAGGGAGGGAGGGGCTCGCGGGGTCTGAGGGGCTATAAACAAACACACACACACACTCACACACACACAAAGGGGGGGTCGATGGTGGTGCTGTGTGTGCGTGTGTGATTGTTTTTAGCCCCTCAGACCCCGCGAGCCCCTCCCTCTTGTCGGTGAACCAGTGTGTGTTTATTACAAACGTGAAAATATCGAAATAACTACATTTATTAATAAGCAAATAATTCATAATATTAATTTGAGCAAAATAGGTAAGAAATATTTACAAAAGTGTAAAAGTGCATACAAATGTTGTGCATTATTATGTAAATAATACACAAAAATGATTAAAAAAAAAAAAAGAAAATAAATAATAAATAAACAAACCTCGACTGCACAAAGAAATAATAATAATAATTAAAAAAATGCACAAACACTTATGATTAAATCTTTTTTTTAAATGAAAGGATTATTTAAAAAAAAAAAAAACAACAAAAAAAACATACTTGAATAAAAGGGTTAGGACACATGTTGGCGTGCGTTGCAAAAGTATTGACACCCCTTAAGTATTGTCACGTTTTCACTACAAACTGAAATGTATTTTATGTGACCGGCGCAAAGTACTAGGCAAATAATACATGAATTAAAGATTCATTCTTTAATTCTTTCTTTCTTTCTTTGTTTTCTTTCGTTCTTTGTTCTTTTTTCTTCGGAGGTTCTTGAGGTCTTCTTTCTTTAGGTTCTGGAGGGAGGGAAGGGAAGGGTGGAAGGAAGCTTTAGAGGAAGGAGGGAAGGAACTTTGGGAGGGAGGTTGAAGGGAGGGAGGGGAAGGGGAGGGGAGGAGGGAAGGGGGAGGAGGGGGAGGGAGGGGGGGGGCGGCGGGGGAGGGAGGGAAGGGAATGGGAGAGAGGGGAGGGAGGGAGAAGGGAGGAAGGAAGGGAGGGAGGAGGAGCGGAAGGGGGAAGGGCGGAAGAAGGGAAGGGAAGGGAAGTCTTGAGGAGGAGGGAGGGAGGGAAGGGAGAGGGAGGGAGGGAGGAGGGAGGGAGGGAAGGTTGAGGGAAGGAAGGGAAGGAAGGGGGGGGAGGGGGGAGGGGGGGGGAGGGAGGGAGGGAGGCAGGGAGGAAGGAAGGAAGGAAGTTAGGGGGAGGGGGATGGTAGGGAGGGAGGGAGGGAAGTTGAGGAGGCAGGAAGGATTAGGGTGGATTTCCTTCCTGAGGGGAGTCCTTCTTTCTTTCGTTAGGTTCTTTACGTTGTGATTTGAAGGTTCTTTATTTCTTCTCTTTACTTTCTCTCTTCTTTCTTTTTCTTTCTTCTCTTTACTCTTTCCTTTCTTTCTTTCTTTCCTTTATTCTTTGAATGTCTTTCATCCTTTCATTTCATTTATTTCCCTTCCTTTCTTTCTTTCCTTCTTTCCTTCCTTTTGTTCTTTCTTTCTTTTCTTTCTTTTTTCCTTTCCTTCCTTGCTCTCTTTCTTTCGTTTCCTGTTCTTTTTGTTTTTTGTCCAAATTTCGTTCTTTCTAATAAATAAAAATCTGAAAAGTGTGGTGTGCATATGTATTCACACCCCCTTTACTCTGAGATCACTAAATAAAAAAAAAAACCCCAGTGCAATTAAACTGCCTCCAGAAATCCCCTAATCAGTAATTATAGTCTGTATGTGTTTGTACTTAAATCCCAGTATAATTACAGCTGCTGTGTGAAGACCTCGGAGAACATTAGTGAGTAAAACTGCACGACGAAGACTAAAGAACACACCGGACACGGTCAGGAATAAAGTAGTGGAGAAGTTTAAAGCAGGGTTTATGGTAATAAAAACACAAAGTTTGAAGTCTCACAGAGCTCTGCTGTTCACTCCATCATCCGAACATGGAAAGAGTATGGAACAACAAAGACATGACCATCCACCTAAACTGAGTTTCCCGGGTGAAGGAGAGCATTGATCCAGGCACAAAGCCCTGTGTAGTTCTGCAATCTGATTGGTCACTTTGATGCATAGTAGACCTAGACATAGAAGAGAAAAGAAGGGAGGAAAAAGACGAGAAGAGAAACTGTGGGAAGAAATGACAAGAAGACACAAGAAGTATGATGAAAACGGACAGAGGAGAGGAAATGGAGAGGGAAGAGGAGAAGAAGTGAGCAGAGGCAAGGAAGGAAAGTGAAGAGTAGGGTCCTAAGGAAAGGAGACGAGAAGGAATATTGGAGAGAAGCGAGAGAATTCCCTCTTCCTCTCTTTCCCTCTTTCTTTCCCTCTTTCTTTCCCTCTTTCTTTCTTTCCTCCTTTCTTTCTTTCTTTCTTTCCTCCTTTCCTCCTTTCCTTCTTTCTTTATTTCTTTTTCTTTCTTTCCTTCTTTCCTCATTCTTCTTTCTTTCTTTCTTTCTTTCTTTCTTTCTTTCTTTCTTTCTCTCTTTCTCTCTCTTTCTCTCTCTCTCTCTCTCTCTGTCTCTCTCTCTTTATTCCTGCCCGAGTAATGCAGTGTTTCAATCCACCACACTGTGTGTGTGTCTGTGTGTCTGTGTGTGTGTGTGTGCGTGTGCCCGCGTGCCCGCGCTCAAACGCTGTCTCTCTTTCTTTGTCTTGTCTGTCTTTCTGTCTGTCCATCCATCTATCTATCTATCTATCTATCTATATATTGATGTCTGTCTGTCTGTCTGTCTGTCTCCTTTTCTCCATTTTCATATATATATATATGAAGAGTAGAGTCCTAAAGAAACAAGACGAGAAGAGATATGAGAGAAGCAAGAGGATTCTCTCTCTCTTTCCCTCTTTCTTTCCTTCTTTCTTTCCCTCTTTCTTTCTTTCCCTTTTTCTTTCTTTCTTTCCCTCTTTCTTTCTTTCTTTCTTTCCCTTTTTCTTTCTTTCTTTCCCCCTTTCTTTCCTTCATTTCTTTTGAAGAGTAGAGTCCTAAAGAAACAAGACAAGAAGAAGGGATATGAGAGAGAAGCGAGACGTCACTGAGATCAGCAGCTCCACTTTTTGTCCTGACCTCTGGTGGTGTGTGTGTGTGTGTGGGGGGGGGGGGGGGGGGGGTTGAGCGTCGCTTCCTGTCAGGAGTTAAATCCTGCAGGAGCTCTTTAACAGCAGAAAGGTTAATGAAGAGCAGCTGGAACTCTGATCTCGGAGAGAGAACGGAGAGAGAGAGAGAGAGAGAGAGAGAGAGAGAGAGAGAGAGAGAGAGAGAGAAACGAGTTACACGCTCCGTGGTGGAATGAAACGGATCGTTGAGGTGGAAGAGGTTCTGCTGGAATATCAATTAGCCACTGCTGAGTAATTAAGAGTTTTTAATTAGCTGAGCTCTGCACCACTGTCTGAATGTGTGTGTGTGTGTGTGTGTGTGTGTGTGTGTGTACTGTTTGAGATCCAAATACCTCCAGTTCTCCTTCACTTTCTTTACCCAATAACACATCCATCACTCCTGTCGTTTATCTCGTGCTGGCGCGTTAACGAGCAAAACTCCGTCTCTCAGGGACAAAACTGGCACTGGAGACTCCTTCCATAATTAAACGTTACCAATGATAAACTACTTTATTCATAAAGGTACCAACACATCTAGTTTATTTACTTATTTACCCGTGAATAAATGTTTAGTATAGAATTAATAACTCGTTTATAAACCTGCACTGCACCAACAAGAGAATCCCTTCATCTCCTGCTCTCTGTTTCCGTCCGCTCTATACTCCTCTCTTTCATCTCCTTTGATCTTCTTCTTTCTTTTCTTCTAACTTCTTTCATTTCTTGTATTTATTTTCCTGCTTCCTTTTTTTTTTTGTTTTGCACTTCTCTTCTCTCCTTTCATCTCTTCTCTTCTCTTTTGTTTCTCCGTCCCCTTTGATCCTTTTCGAACGGAGTGATGCATTTCCCTCGCTGCTGTTTTTCCCTCGTTCATTCCGTCGACCCGTCACCACCACCTCCTCCTCAAGGCTTTTTTTTCTCTCGTTCGGTGCGTTTTACCCCGTTGGCTTCCACTTTCTCGTGATGAATCGCGGGGCCCGTTGTTCATTAGGGGCACACGGCGGTGCATCATGGGCGGCGGCGGGGGTGGTGTAAGTGGCGGGGTTTTGTCGTGGTTGTAAAGTGATTAGATGAGCCGGGCGGGGGTTTGAATGGGTTTAATCAGACGGAAGTAATCCTGACACGTCGCGTGACGGAGTGACTTGCCATATGCCCCATCTGATCCATTGTGAGACAGAGGCGCGAGTGCACCAGAGAGAAAATCCCTGGATGCACATAGATGTCTGCGCCTCCCCGCTTTTAATTGCGCATCGGTTACGCTTTTTATCTATCAGACTGCGAAGGCAGCTGCTCCGAGTCTCTCTCTGTGTGTGTGTGTGTGTGTGTGTGTGTGTGTGTGTGTGTGTGTGTGTGTGTGTAAGAGAGTATACGAGTCGAGAGAGTCAAGATGAAGGTCAATCTCAGAGTCACTTTTTCTTTTCATCTCGGCTGCACAGCTGAAGCTCCACATGGCCCGATCCGTAGAATTCGCCCACGCGGAGGCCTGGAAAAGTCTGGAGAGGTGGTGTGTGTGTGTGTGTGTGTGTGTGTGTGTGTGTGTGTGTGAGAAGATGCTCTCATGACCAAGTGGGCTTCGGTGGTCAGTCGATTTTAATGCTGTATTTAGTGTTCATTCATTCATATTTCTCTATTCAAAGCACTTCAGTATGTAACGCTACCTTTTGAATGACGGATGTTTGTTTGTTTGTTTGTTTGTTTGTTTGTACACAATGTGGACACCTGTGATGCGGAAGTGTGATATTACATCATCCATTGACGATTGGGGGCCGGGCCGGGTCGGGTGTCCCAATACTTATGACCACCCACATCGTCTGTCTATCCATCACCTTATTATTGGTGGTCATGTGCTTCGTTTAATCAGATGATTATGGTTGTGTGTGTGTGTGTGTGTGTGTGTGTGTGTGTGTTCTCTCTCGGACTGATGATTGTTTTGTTGGTGTGGATTTGGTTTCTGTGCGTGAGGAACGTCTCTCTGAGAGAGAAATCACAGTCTCTGATGCCTGATGATCACTGAACTGTGATTGGATTTAGATTAGATTTATTCTCTCACAAATACATTTCTCTTTATTCCTGCCCGAGTAATGCAGTGTTTCAATCCACCACACTGTGTGTGTGTGTGTGTGTGTGTGTGTGTGTGTGTGTCTGTGTGTGTGTGTGTGTGTCTGTGTGTGTGTGTGTGTGTGTGCGTGTGTGTGTGCCCGCGCTCAAACGCTGTCTCTCTTTCTTTGTATCTGTCTTTCTGTCTGTCCATCTATCTATCTATCTATCTATCTATCTATCGCATCTATCTATCTATCTATCTATCTATCTATCTATCTATCTATCTATCTATCTATCTATCTATATTGATTGTCTGTCTGTCTGTCTGTCTGTCTGTCTGTCTGTCTGTCTATCTATCTATCTATCTATCTATCTATCTATCTATCTATCTATCTATCTATCTATCTATCTATCTATCTATCTATCTATCTATCTATCTATCTATCTATCTATCTATCTATGTATCTATCTATCTAGATTGATGTCTATCTATCTAGATTGATGTCTGTCTATCTATCTATCTATCTATCTATCTATCTATCTATCTATCTATCTATCTATCTATATCTGATCTATATCTATCTAGATTGATGTCTATCTATCTATCAATCTATCTATCGTCTATCTATCTAGTTTGATGTCTATCTATCTATCTATCTATCTATCTATCTATCTATCTATCTTGTCTGTCTGTCTGTCTATCTATCTATCTATCTATCTATCTATCTATCTATCTATCTATATCTATCTATCTATCTATCTATCTATCTATTGTCTATCTATCCATCTATCTAGATTGATGTCTGTCTGTCTGTCTATCTATCTATATA
Organism: Kryptopterus vitreolus; assembly: GCA_030449085.1. Lineage (NCBI taxonomy): Eukaryota > Metazoa > Chordata > Actinopteri > Siluriformes > Siluridae > Kryptopterus > Kryptopterus vitreolus. The sequence continues at coordinate 3,787,931 of JACRUU010000008.1, read as the reverse complement.
TCTGTCTATCTATCTATCTATCTGTCTATCTATCTATCGTCTATCTATCTAGATTGATGTCTGTATGTCTGTCTATCTATCGCATGTCTTTCTGTCTATCCATCTATCGTCTGTCTATCCGTCATCTATCAATCGTTCTATCGTATCTTCCCCTCTCTCTCTCTCTCATTATTTTCACTCCTTTCTTTCCTCTACTGCTTTTCCTGTCAAATTAGAATGCATTCGTCTTGTTTCTCCTCTTCTCCCCCCCACATCACTATAGTGCTATCTTTACTAGCGCTTATTGGCAGGTCATGTGATTTCACAAAGGCCTATTGCGTCATCATTGATAATCGATCAGCAAAAACGGGAACATTTAACCTTTAATATGAAGGTGGTATAAGTTCATTATGGGATATCGGAGCTCGGTGGTTAAGGTTCCGGGTTCCTTGGGTTCACACGGTTAGAGTGTTTCAAGGCCCGGTATCACCAAAATTCGGGGCCCTTAAACAAGGCCCCTTAATCTCCTGTACTTTGAGTGAGTTAGCTATTATAAGCCAATAAAGATGTTTTTCTTTAATCGATGTCTCCTAATGAATTAGTCACAGGGTTCAGAGAGCAGAGTTCAATTGGTTGTTTCTTTACTCCTCATTTGCATATCATTAGCATAAAATGTACTGTTGATCACTGCTAGGCATTTCTTTCTGATCCGTGCTTGTGTTTTTGAATGTATTATATATAAGTTATGATGAATTATTTACTATAAACACTTCCTCCGAGTGTCTGTTTATCTTTAATATTTTAACATTGAGGGCCGGGGGGAGAGGCCGCGGGGCCGGACGGACGGCGACGGGAGGGTTTGGCGGGCGGCGGGAGCACGGGCGGCAGGAGGGGAGGGGGGGGACGGGCTTTCTAGGGAGGGGGAAGGGAGGGGAGGGAGAAGGCCGGGGATCGGGGGGACGGCAGGACCGCCGGGAGGGAACGGGAGAAGGGAGGCGGGAGCGATGGGGGCGGAGGGACGAGGGGGGGGAGGACGCAGTGGGATGAAGGGGGGGGGCCAGGGGGAGGGGGGGGAGGGGGGGAGGGGGGAGGGGGAGGGAGGAGGGATGGAGGAGGAGGGGGAGGGAGAGGGAGGGAGGTTTTCTTTTCCCCTTTCCTGCCTTCTTCTTTATTTCTTTCTTTCTTTCTTCTTTGTTTATGATTCTTATTGTTCTTTTCTTTCTTTCTTTCTTTCTTTCTTTTGTCCTTCCCTTCCTTTTCTTTTTTCCTTTCTTCCCTCCTTTATTTTCTTTATATTTATTCTTCTTTCTTCTTTCGTTCTTCTTTCTTTCTTTTTTTCTTTTCTTTTTTTTCTTTCTTCTTTTTCTTTCTTTCTTCTTTCTTTTCTTTTCTTTCTTTCTTTCTTTCTTTATTTCCTTCTTTCTTTTTCTTCTTTCTTTCTTTCTTTCTTTCTTTCTTTCTTTCTTTTTCTTTCTTTCTTTTTTCTTTCTTTTTCTTTCTTTCTTTCTTTCTTTCCTTCATTTCTTTCTTTCTTTTCTTTCTTCTTTCTTTCTTCTTTCTTTTCTTTCTTTTTTCTTCTTCTTCCTTTTTTCTTTCTTTCTTTCCTTTTTTTTTTCTTCTTTCTTTCTTTCTTTTTTCTATTCTTTCTTCCTTTTCCTTTATCTTTCTTTCTTTCTTTCTTTTTTCTTTTGTCCTTCCCTTCCTTTTCTTTTTTCCTTCCTTCCCTCCTTTATTTCTTTATATTTATTCTTTCCTTTTTTCTTCATTTCTTTCTTTCTTTTTCTTTCTTTCTTTGTCCTTCCCTACCTTCTTTCTTTCTTTCTTTCTTCTTTCTTCCTTTCTTTTCTTTCTTACTTTTTCATTCTTTCTTTCTGTCTGTCTGTCTGTCTATCCTTCTTTCTGTCCTTCTTTCCTTCTTTTCTCCATTTTCCTTTATATTTATCACTTCTTTCTTTCTTGATTTCTTTTTTCTTTCTTGCTTCCTTTTTCTTTTATATTTATTCTTTCTTATTGTCTTGTCTCTTTCTTTCTTTCTTTCTTTGTCCTTCCATTCGTTTTCCTTTATATTTATCAACTTCTTTCTTTCCTTTCTTCTTTTTTTCTTGTCCTTTTGTCTATTATATATATATATATATATATATATATATATATATATATATAAACAATCTTCTTATATCTGATGGTTATTTTCTGTATAAAACATGAAAAGGTGTTTTATTTGGACTTTTAAATACAGAAATGATACATTATTTGAATCCATCTATCGAGACGTCTTGGAATAATAATAATAATAATAATAATAATAATAATAATAATAATAATAATAATTCCCAGGATCATTTTTTTTCCCCACCACTTCTCAGGCTTGACATTGGGAATCGTGACCTCTTGTCGGAACGTTTGTCTTTGATTTTTTTCCCCGTCTAATTTGTCATCCACGTTCTTCCCAAACATGTAACGGTCAGTTTGACATTTAGCCTCGTTATGCGACGTTTCACAAAATCAATGCGTTTTGGCCAAAATGGAGGATCGTGTCCGTTCTTTGGTGCTCCTGAGGCTCGTTATTTAAAAAGAAAGGAAAAGAAAAAAAGGAAACGGAGGAGACGCTTCATCATTTGTCAGAAGGAAATCTTTGCGTGTGATAAAAGCGTGCAGGCCCGGTGTGCGCGAGAAGTCACGGAGCTGAAGGTCAGCCGAGAGACGCATTAGAGGTGCGAGGCACGATAGTGCAGCCATAAAGAGCCTCCATTGTCCTCCTGCTGATGTTATCCTCTCGTCAGCCTTTTCAACTCCGACTCGGCACACATTCTGATGACACACTGATAAGGACCTGTCATGAACCGATGCCCTTGGAAGGATGCGAGGGCAAGACTTCCACGTCTGTAGGACCTAATGCATATGTATGGCATTTAAAATGGATTTGTCTCACATCCTAAAGGCCTTCTGCTTCCCGGGTTTGTCCTTTTTCCTGCGGGCAAAAGTATTGGGACGCCGGATTTGTGCTGTGATGTGTACAGTGTGCATTTCTATCACAGTCTGGCCCTTTCCCTTCACTTAGACCAGGAAACACCCGCAATCTCTTCCAGCACGAAGCATCAGCCTGCCTTTCTCTCCTTCTCTCTCTCTCTCTCTCTCTCTTTTCCTTTATTTCCTTCTCTCTTACTTTCTTTTTCTTTATTTCCTTCTCTCTTACTTTCTTTTTCTGTATTTATTTCTCTATTTCTTTCTTTCTTTATCTCTTTTTCTTTCTTTCTTTCTTTTTCTTTATTTCCTTCTCTCTTTCTTTTTCTTTATTTCCTTCTCTCTTACTTTCTTTTTCTGTATTTATTTCTCTATTTCTTTCTTTATTTATCTCTTTTTCTTTCTTTCTTTCTTTTTCTCACTTTCTTCTCTCTTTCTTTTTCTTTTTTTCTTTCTTTCTTTTTCTGTATTTATTTCTCTATTTCTTCTTTCTTTTTCTCTTTTTTCTTTCTTTCTTTCCTTTCTTTTTCTGTATTTTTATTTCTTTCTCTATTTCTTTCTTTCTTTTCTCTTTTTCTTTCTTTCTTTCTTTTTCTTTCTTTATTTCCTTCTCTCTTACTTTCTTTTTCTGTATTTATTTCTCTATTTCTTTCTTTCTTTATCTCTTTTTCTTTCTTTATTTCCTTCTCTCTTTCTTTCTTTTTCTTTATTTATTTCTCTCTTATTTCTTTTTCTATATTTTTCTTTCTTTTTCTTTTCTTTTTGCTTTCTTTTTCTTTCTTTATTTTCTTTCTTCTTTCTTTCTTTATTTCTTATTTTTCTTCTTTTTCTTTTCCCTCTTTTCTTTCTTCCTTTATTTTTTTATTTATCTTTCTTCCTTTTTCTTGTTTATTTATCTCTCTTTCTTTCTTTCTTTCTTTTTCTTTCTTCTCTTTTTTTTTTTCTTTGTTTATTTATTTTTCTTTCTTCCTTTTTTTTTTTTTTTTTTCTTTTTCTTATTTCTTTCTTTCTTTTTTCTTTCTCTTTCTTTTTTTTCTTTTTCTTGTTCTTTTTTTTTCTTTTTCTTTCTTTTTTTTCTTTCTTTATTTTTCTCTCTCTTTCTTTCTTTTTTCTTTTCTTTTCTTTCTTTTTCTTTATTTATTTCTATCTCCTTCTCTCTTTCTTTATTTTTCTTTATTTTTCTTTATTTCCTTCTCTCTTTCTTTTTTTTTCTTTCCTTCTGTTTCTTTCTTTCTTTCTTTGTTTACTTATCTCTTTCTTTTTCTTTGTTTGTTTGTTTCTTTTTCTTTCTTTCTTTCTTTTCTCTCTTTCTTTCTTTTCTTTCTTTCTTTTCTTTCTTTATTTCTTGCTTTTTTCTTTTTCTTTCTTTATTTCTTTTTCTTTATTTCTCTTTCTTTTTCTTTCTTTGTTTGGATTACTTTTCCTTCTTTCTATTACTCTTTTCCCTTTCCTGCTCTTTTTCTTTTTTTAACTTTCTTCATTTTTATCTATATTTATCTCCATGTTAATTCTTTTTTATTCTCATTCTTTTTTCCTTCCTTCCTTTGTCATTTCCTTTGTTCCTTCCTTTCTATTCCTTCCTTCCTTCCTTCTGTCCGTTCTTTGTCTTTTCCTTTATTCCTTTCTTTTCCTTCCTTCCTTCCTTCCTTCCTTCCTCTTTTCCTTTATATTTATTCTTTCTTATTGTCTTTTTCTTTCTTTCTTTCTTTCTTTCTTTCTTTCTGTTTTTGTCCTTATTGTCTTTTCTTTTTTAACTAATTAATTACATTATTTATTTTAATAAAGATACTCTGACGATCGTCATATATATATTATGGTATTCTCTGTATGAAACAGGAAAAAAAAATTTATTTCTATTTTTTCTGACCTGTGTGTGTGGTGTGTGTGTGTGTGTGTGTGTGTGTGTGTGTGTGTGTGTGTGTGTGTGTGTGTGTGTGTGTGTGTGTGTTTGCAGGCGAAGCAGCTGGAGGAGCGAGATCAGCAGTTGAGGAAGCAGGACGCCTTCTACAGGGAGCAACTGAACAAACTCGAGGAACGGGTATGAAGAACTATACACACACACACACACACACACACACACACATTACCCCGCCCCCTTTTTCCATAATGATCCATAATCCGTCACCTTTCACTTGCTGTGTGTGTGTGTGTGTGTGTGTGTGTGTGTGTGTGTGTGTGTGTGTGGTGTAAATGGTGGATTGTTGCCTCTGGTTCCGATTGGGTTTTTTTTTTTCCTTAACCCCGTCATCCTCCGTCTGCTCCGTCTCCTGCTGGGCAACACCGAGAGAGAGAGAGAGAGAGAGAGGGGGGGGGGGGGTTCACAGCCCTTCACCTGCAACCATTTGTCCTATAACACATACACACACACACACACACACACACACACACACACATTGTGCTTCATGACAAGCCTCGTCTCCAGAGACTGTGTGTTTTGTCTGCCCTATTTTAAACGCTGGGTCTGATATCGGTTTGTGTTGGTGAAAGTGCTGAAGAAGCGTTTTTCGTCCCCGTCTCCGTCCCCCCCGTCCCCGTCCCCTCCGCCCTCCACAACAGCGGTCTTTGTCTCGTTATTAATCGCATGCCGTGCCGCTTTAGGCTGGAATATCCTTCACCACATCCCTGGAGGTCACACCGGTGTACTTTAAAGTTAAAAATACCGTCGCTTTAATACCGAAAAAAAAAACCAAGTCCTGATTAAACACTGAGTACAGTCGCATTACATCATCATCGGCCAATTAAAGCGCTGTGAGGGGTTTATTAGGAACTTCTGTTAATATTCTTTAAACCGGATTATTATTCACTGAAGTATGCGACGTCCTGCCCTGATAACGCTAATCTGACAGTATTGGGCCCTGGAACGAGGCCCTTAACCCTCTGTGATCCAGGGGAGACGTGATATCGCTCCGATATACGGAGAAGGAATATAAAGTAAAGCCTTTCTTTCTTTTTTCTATGTGTCCAGTGAATATCTTCCTTTTTTTATTGATTTTCTTTTGTCTTTCTTTTCTTTCTTTCTTTCTGGTTTTCTATCACTTTCTTTCTTGCTTTCTTTTTCTCCATCACATTCTTTCTGACTTTCTTTCATTGTCTTTTCTTTCTGGCCTTCTTTCTTTCTGGTTTTCAATCACTTTCTTCTTTCTTTCTTTCTCTTCTTTCTGACAGTGTTTCTTTCTTCATCTTTCTTTCTTCTTCAATCTTTCTTGCTTTCTTTTTCTCCATCACATTCTTTCTGACTTTCTTTCATTGTCTTTTCTTTCTGGCCTTCTTTCTTTCTGGTTTTCAGTCACATTCCTACTTTCTTGCTTGCTTTCTTTTCTCCATCAATTTCTTTCTTGCTTTCTTTCTTTCTTTCTTTCTTTCTGATTTTCTTTCGTTGTCATTTCTTTCTGGTCTTCAATCACTTTCTTTCTTTCTTTCTTTCTTTCTTTTTTTCCATCAATTTCATTCTTTCTTTCTTTCTTCTTTCTCGTTTTTCTTTTTCTTTCTGATTCTCTTTCTTTCGTTGTCTTTTCTTTCTGGTTTTTCAGACTTCTTTCCTTCTTTCACTTTCTTTCTTTCTTTTTCTTTTTCTCCATCATCTTTCTTTCATTCTTTCTTTCTGACTTTCTTTCATTGTCTTTTGTTTCTGGCCTTCTTTCTTTCTGGTTTTCATCCATCACTTTCTTTGATTCTTTCTTTCTTTCTGATCCTTTCTTTCTTTCGTTGTCGTTTCTTTCTGGCCTTTTTTCTTTCTGGTTTTCAATCACTTTCTTTCTTTGTCATTCTTTCTTTTTCTTTTTTTCTTTCATTTCTTTCTGGCCTTCTTTCTTTCTTTTTTCTTTTCTGGCTTTCTTTCTTTCTTTCCGTTGTCATTTCTTTCTGGTTTCCATCAATTTCTTTCTTTCTTTCTTTCTTTCTTTGATCTTCTTTCTTTCTTTCGTTGTCTTTCTATTCTTTTCTTTCATTTTCTTTCTGGTCTTCAATCACTTTCTTTCTTCCTTTTTCTTTCTTTCTTTCTTTTTCTCCATCTTTCTTTCACTTTCTTTCTTGCTTTCTTTTTCTCCATCAATTTCTTTCTTTCTTTCTTTCTTTTATCTTTTCTTTCTGGTTTTCAATCACTTTCTTTCTTTCTTTCTTTTTCTTTTTCTCATTCATCAATTTTTTTCTTTCTTTCTTGCTTTCCTTCATTTTTTCTTTCTGGCTTTCTTTCATTGTCTTCTTTCTGGCCTTTTTTTGCTTGCTTTCTGTCTTTTCTTTCTTTCTTGCCTTCTTTCATCGTCTTTACTTTCTGTCTATCTTTCTTTCTTTCATTGTCTTTTCTTTCTGGACTTTCTTTTGTTGTCTTTTATTTCTGGCCTCTTTGGCTTTCTTTCTTTCTGGCTTTCTTTCTTTCATTGCCTTTTTTTCTTTCTTTCTTTCGTCTTTCTTTCTTCTTCTCCTTTCTTTTCTTTTCTTCTTCCCCCTCTACTTTCTTGTCTTTTCTTTCTGGCCTCTTGTTTTCTATCTTTCTGGCTTTCTTTCTTTCATTGTCTTTTTTTCTTTCTTTCTTTCGTTGTCTTTTGTTCTGTCTTCTTCTTTTCTTTCTGGCTTTCGTTGTCTTGCTTTCTTTTCTTTCTTTCTTTCTGGCTTTCTTTCTTTCATTGTCATTTTCTGTCTTCCCTTCATCCTTTCTTTCTTTCCATCTTTCTTTCCTTCTTTCAATGTTATTCTCTCATTCTCTTCCCCTCACTTTCCACCCCCCCCACTTCCTGTTTGGTATCTTTGCGTTAAGAATGGTGAAAAGGGGCCTCATCTCATTAACATCTCTTCCCTCCTCTCATTCTCTTTTCATTTCATTTCCCTCTATTTTTCTTTAATCTACATTCATTCATCAGTGTAGTTGTGACAATATGAACAGAACTCCGAGAATAGGATTATGGGATTATTCTCTCTCTCTCTCTCTCTCTCCTCTCTCTCTCTCTCTCTCTCTCAGTGAGTGTGTGTGTGTGTGTGTGACAGAAACATTATTGATCTCCTCCTGCATCATAAATCAGCTATAGATCGTTGTTCAGTACGCAGAGCGGCATGTCAACAGCTCACCGTCTCGTCTCAAATAGAGACACAGGGAATCTCGCTGAGCCCGATCCCGATTTTTTTTAAGCCCCTACAGATTTATGGATCTGGGACGGTAAGATAAATGCGCTAAACGTTGCAGTGCAGGATAACACATTAAAACAAACAGCACAGGAGCGCCAGGACGCTGATGAAAACCCCCCCCTTTTTAAAAAAGAAAAAAAAACATTTTTTCTCACCCCGTCTATGGGCATTAAGACAGGATACACCCTGGATGGAATGCCAACCCATCACAGGACAAACACACACACACACACACACACAACATTCACACACTAGGGACAATTTTCCAAGGTGCCAATCAACCTACCGTGCATGTTTTTGGACCTGGGGAGGAAACCGGAGAACCCGGAGAAAAAACCCCTGAGGCACGGGGAGAACATGCACAAACTCCACACACACATGGCCGAGACGGAAATCGAACCCAGACCCTGGCGGTGTGAGGTGAATGTGCTAAACCACTAATCCACCGTGCCCTGAGTTTAATCTTGTTTCCATGAAAAGCGATATTTGCCTTTTCTCGCTTATTTTTAATTATTCACCAATTGGCCCTGCTTGAGCTTTTCATTCCAGAGGAAGAGTTCAGATTTACCGTGCTGCTGTTCTTCTCCTTTTCTTTCTCTCTTTCCGCCTTTTTTTTCTTCTCCCCATCTTGTTCCTTCTTAACTGTGGCCTCCAGGATAGAAAAGATGTGACGAAGCGAGAACTAAACAGGGAAAGGAATAGATAGAAGGTAGCGAGAGAGAGAGAGAGAGAGAGAGAGAATAAAAGGTTGATATATATTACACGTCTCTTTCAATTCAAGCGGCTCGTTTATCAGGAGCTCGTGTCTGACAGCTCATCACAGCCCTGAGACACAACCTGAATCGGCCCAGGCCACCAAATTGCCTTTAAAACAATATCTATATTTCTCTTTCATTTATATATGTGTGTGTGTGTGTGTGTGTGTGTGTGTGTGTGTGTGTGTGTGTGTGTGTGTGTGGTGTGTGTAAAAGAATACACAAAATTCCACACTTCGGTACGTTCTCTGGTTTTTAAGTTACACTTTGGGGTAAGAAAATGCAAAAAAACAGAAAATGTTTATATTTTTTTTTTGGTTTGGTTTTTTTTGTTTGTGAGCATCACCAGTTTACATTTTTTAAAATGATTGTAAATCAAAATATATATATATAATAAAAATATCAATATATAAAAATAGAATAAATCAAATGCACTTATTTTAAAGATCCCATTTGGCGAATACAGATGTTATTTCAATGTACTTCCGTCTATATATTATAGTTTTTTAAATTATTTATAAAGAAATTATTTTAATAATAAATATATGTATATATATATATATAAAGTTTATAAATGTTAAAGTTTTTAACATAAGATTGAAAATATAAAACAATTTTTCTATTTAATTAATTGTATTTCATCAAATTAATGTATTCCAATTAACCAATTACTTAATTGAATCAATTTAAATAAAGTGTAATGCATTCGTTTGAGTTTTATTCTATTTTAATTTTTTGTTAAATGTCCTAAAATATAATTGTATATATTATTTAAAAATTATTTGAAAAATACAAACTATTGATCAAACATATACAAACTATATATATATATATATATATATATATATATATATATATATATATATATATATATATATATATATATATATATATATATATATATATACAAACTACATATATATATATATATACAATACAATATATATACAACTACATATATATATATAACAATACAAACTATATATATATATATAGATATGATATATATATATATATATATATATGTATGTATATATGTATATATATATATATATATATATATATATATATATATATATATATATATATATATATATATATATATGTATATATGTATATATGTATATATATCATTATACAGCATCTTCCACACATTTGTTTGTGTTTACTGCTGTTTGGTTTCTGTGTGAAAGTATTGATGAGGAATGTTGTCCTGTTGGGGGGAAAAAAGGAAGGGGGGGCTTTGGGAAAAGAAAAACAAAGCACATTCTGATCACTTTGATGGCAGTGTGATCCTGCCACGAGGACGCTCGTTAATTCTGCGTCTCGGCCTGATCAATGCTTTCTCATGATGACTGCGCGATAGATCCTCCGGTCGCAAACTCAAAGCCAGCTGGGACATCATCGAACTTCTCACCAGCTCCCAAATCATCATCATCATCATCTTCACGCAGACGTGTTTAATAACTCCAAACTCCACCACGCCATGGAGATTCATGGAGGATGGAGGTTCATGGGGGATGGGGTTCATGGGTGATGGGGTTCATGGAGGATGGTTGTTCATGGGGGATGGGGTTCATGGAGGATGGAAGTTTATGGAGGATGGAAGTTCATGGAGGATGGAGGTTCATGGAGGATGGAAGTTTATGGAGGTTCATGGAGAATGGAGGTTCATGGAGGATGGAAGTTCCATAGAGGATGGAGGATGGAGGTTCATGGAGGATGGAGGTTCATGGAGAATGGAAGTTCATCCTCCCAGAATCCCAGTTTATGGAGGATGGAAGTTCATAGATGATGGAGGTACATTGAGGATGGAAGTTTATGGAGGTTCATGGAGAATGGAGGTTCATGGAGAATGGAAGTTCATCCTCCCAGCATCCCTCTAGTTTATGGAGGATGGAAGTTCATAGATGATGGAGGTACATTGAGGATGGAAGTTTATGGAGGTTCATGGAGAATGGAGGTTCATGGAGAATGGAGGTTCATGGAGGATGGAAGTTCATAGAGGATGGAGGTTCATGGAGGATGGAGATTCATGGGGAGATGCACGTTCATGGGGAGATGGATGTTCATGGGGGGTATTTAAGGAAGCTGGAGTTTCATTGGGCATCTCTCAAGCAAGCCCAGCATCCCTCTAGTTGTGTTCCATCCTCCAATTTAATACTTAGCTTTTATCTCCATGTGCCTGGTGGATGATGGAAGATGGAGGTTCCTGGCGGGGCTCTTTCGCATTTTGGACCTCGAGCAGCTTGGCGGCACACCACAGAGCCAACATGGCCGCCGCACCGTAATGGCCATCGCAGCTTGCTTTCCTTCTGCTCCTTCTCTGGTGTGTTAGAGATAACAACACACCGGCTCTTCACCCCAGCACTCACTCTGCTTCCTTCTGGAGGATATCGTTTAGGCTTCTGTTTGGTACTTTATTTATTAAAAGCCGCACATACGATCGCTTCTCCTTGGTATCGTTGTTTGTTTTTTAGCGGATGGCTTTATTACTCAGTGAAACCGCGCTTTGTGTGGAACGTACGCTTCTCATCTACTTTTTTGTAAACAAGGATTAAGGAACGATCGGCCTCCAGGCTAGCACTTAGCACTTATTTGGGGAAAGAAGGAATAAAAGCGAGGGATTTTAAGACTCTCCTTGGGGTTGATGGAGGACCTCTACATCGCTGTGTGTCCGAAATCGAAATCAGCGCCTGTCCCGGTCGCCTGTGACTCAAGGACATGAGAAGGAGATGCAAATTGCACAGTGTCCTCAAGACCCACTCATGGTGGTGTTGTTGTTTTTTTTTCCCCTGTATATAATAACACCAAGCTGAATGTGGGTCTGCTTTCGCCTTTTGTTTGCACATTTTTATTTTTTATTTTCAAAGGTCAATGTCACAGCCCCAGCAATCAGCCCCCGTACCCCCCCCCTTTTTTTCTCCCTTGCAAATCCGATGCTCGTGATTAGACAATTGTGGACGTTTCGGCTTTGAGAGACGGTTTTGCGTCGTTTCGTTTGTAAACCACTGACAGCCTGATGCACTGTTCTGAACACACTATTATAACAAGAACAAGAGAATGATAGATGGAGGAACGGTGGTTGGATGGGTAGATAGATGAACGGATGGAAGGATGGAAAGACAGATGGATATATAGATGAAAATATGGCTGGATGGGGACATAGATGGATGGATATACAGATGTGTATGTATTTACAGACAAATATATGGCTGGATGGAGAAATGGATGGATGGATGGAAGGATTATATATACAGATGGATATATTGATGACTGTCTGTCTCTGTATATGTATATATAATATGAGAGAGAGAGAGATAGATAGATAGATTATCTATCTTTTCTGTCTATCTATCTATCTATCTATCTATCTATCTATCTATCGATATATATATATATATATATATATATATATATATAATATATATATATATATATATATATATATATATATGTAGTGTGTGTGTGTGTGTGTGTGTGTGTGTGTGTATATATGTATATGTATATGTGTATGTGTATATATATATATATATATATAGTGTATAATGGATTGATGGCTATATGACAGGATGTATATAAAGATGGATAAATAGATGGATTTATGGATATAGTTTATTAATTTAGTTTTATGCAAAGTGCCCTAATTACATATGCGTCCTAAATTATAATCTGATAAATAATGGACTATTTTCAGAAGACATGAAGACTTCCAGGTGCTTTATGTTAAATAACAAACAATGCGCAGGTATAATACTCTGAAAAAAAAATCCCTTTTCAGTATAAGACCACATTCGTTATATTTATACGGGCAAAAGTATTTGGACACCCGACTTTTCCAGCCACATGTGGAATGTTTGCGATGTTTAGAAAGCACATGTCCCAAACACTTTTGTCCATTTAGTGCATTTGTAGTTTTCTCACCTCAACTTTAAACATGGTTTGTCACGACGCCGTTAAACTCTCGTTTAGATTGGAATTTCCATTCATCTTTTCCTATCCGGGGGTCCGGCATGACCCCCTGAACCTCATGACCTCCAGGTTTACACGTCCGGAGGAAATTCCCTTTTCACCAGCGCACTAAAACCGGCCCTAACTTCACGCCTTACTGCTCTCAATATCCCCCTCCATAAAGCTTTAATAGAGTTTATACTGTACTGTAGGCTGGAGGTGGAGCTGCTGCATAGCCTTCTCTCTCTCTCTCTCTCTATCTCTTTTTTGTTTTTTTAAGTAGTTAACTTTTTGATGTGAAACTGATGATCTGAAATTCCTTATCTATCGTTTATTCCTTTACAGAGCACCCTGTTTTACAAGGCCACCAACGAGAACTATCACAAAGCTGCAGACGAGATCAACGCTAAATTCAGGTGAGTCCCAGAAAGGAGGAGGTGTAAGCTACCTGGGTCTATTTATATATATAATATAATAATACTAATTTCCTTTATTGGTCACATATACATTACAGCACAGTGAAATTCTTTTCTTTGCATATCCCATATTCATTCATTCATTCATTCATTCATTCATCTTCTACCACTTTATCCGATCTTCCCTCGGGTCATGGGGAGTCTGTGTCTATCTCGGGCGTCTATGGGCATTAAGGCAGGATACACCCTGGATGGAATGCCGACCCATCACAGGGACACACACACACTCATACACTAGGGACAATTTTCCAAGGTGCCAATCAACCTACCGTGCATGTTTTTGGACCGGGGGGGAAACCGGAGAACCCGGAGAAAAACCCCCTGAGGCACGGGGAGAACACACACACATGGCAGAAATGGGAATCAAACACCTGGACCCTGGAGGTGTGAGGTGAAAATGCTAACCGTACCCCTATATATATATATATATATATATATATATATATATATATATATATATATATATATATATATATAAACACACACTCACACACACACACACACACACACACACTCTTTGGTATCACTTGTGCCAGAATAGGGTTGCAAAGGGGCAGAACATTTTTTACGGTAAATTTCCGGAAACCTTCAATAACACCTTTTTTTTTTATTGAGAGGGAAGTGCAAGGAAATTAAACAAGTAAATAATAAATGGATAAATATAAGCATTTGTTTATTCATGAGCTGACATCTGTGCACAACTAAATACAGATTCTTTTAAATATTTTTTTATTTAGATTAAATTGTTATAGCTATACTTATATTTTTTTTATATATATATAAATTTCCTTTAAAATTTTACCTATATTTCTTTGTTTTTTTTTGTGCTAACCTTTGATTTTTCTAAACTCCTGTTAATTCCTTTGGAAATCTTCTAGTGTTGAAAATTCCTGCAACCTTATCTAGGCATCTAAAGACATGGAATGATCGGAATTGTTGTGAATTGGATATCGGTGGGAAAATCTTTGTTTTAATCGGACATTTTTCGATCGAACGTGAAAAAAAAAAAAAAGGAATCTGATACTACTTTAGCATCATGACGCAGTGGTAACTCCGAACAGCCGTGTTCTTGTACCGGGGAATCTCTGGCTCATCTCATCGACGTCTGACCATTAGGCCACGGACTGTAACTAAAGATCCCGGTGGTGCGAGTCCATTCTGGCCCTGTATATGTCTTAATGTGGCCTATTAGCCCTTGGTTTTAATGCCTGTGAGTGGCTGCGATGGGAAGCGAAGGCGGCCGGTTCCAGTACTAGCCCGGCTTCGCAAATCGCATTAGGCCATCATTAGGCCGCCTTCCTCAGCGCTAACACGGGGATCATCGTCTCAACCCAAATGCCTGAAATTGATTAGTGAGCTCCGGTGGGGCCGGGGCGGGCGCAGGAGGGGGCAATTGCATTAGGAAATGCATTAAAACGGCATTAGCATGACATAGCTACCCTTCCCAAAGCAACCTCGGAACTCCTGGGGTGTCATGTGACCAGCGAGGCTTGCTGTGAGTGCCACGATTGGCTGATTGCATTAGAGCGGTGCATTAGCAGCGCTAGGATTGGATTACACAGTTAGATGTAGGAGGATGTGTGTGTACGTTTTTTTTTTCCTTTTTTTTTTTCCAGCGGATAATGAAATGTTTGTAGGCTCTGGTGTTACCGCCGGAGCCGGAGAAGCTCCAGATATCCAGGCTGCAACGGCCTAATTAGGTTCGTGTGTGTGTGTGTGTGTGTGTGTGTGTGTGTGTGAGATGGATTGTGTGTGTGTGTGTTAGAGATTGAGAGTGAGCAGGGTTATTTGGGTTGTACATTAGACTACAAATAAGTCCGTATCGGTCGTCCCAGCGGACCGGGCCGCTCCTGTCGGGTTCCATAACACGAAGCGGAGATAAGATGCTATCGCGGGTTCGGGTTAAAAATAATAATCCGCCAATAGTTAGTCCGAGCCTTTTGATTTCCTGAAAGTCGAAACCGTCCCCGAGATAAATACCGCCGCAAATCTGCATAATTGAAAGAATTAACATGAATTTGATATGATAATTGCTCTTTTGAAGCCGCCAGCGCGCGTTCATTTCCTGCTCGGTGGCGTCGGCTTTGATGTCGGGGTGCCGAGCCGGTTAGGGTGTTGATTCTGGGCCTGACTCTGTAAAATCGCACGCTTCAAAAGTGTTAACATGTGGACCAGAGGGAGGGTTCGAGGTTGTGTTTAAACTCGACTCAAAGCGACAGTTAAGTGTTTTGCCCTCCGATAAAAACCCAGAATACGTTCCCGTAACTTAATTTACTCCTGGATCACATGATCTGGTTTAGACTTCAACTGGGATATTAAGAAATCATATCATTGCTGATTTCTCTCTTATGGATGGAAGTCGAATAAACTTGAACCTGGAGATGCAAACTGAGGATTATGGGTCTTGTACAGTTAGTGATTTTGGGATATGAACTCATGACCAACCACTGACTCACTACAGACTACTGACAGATTACAGACTACTACTGAACCGGGATAAATAATGTGGTTTGGATATGAAAACTAAATCTTGTGGAAGACAGACTTATACTTCTGTTTTGGTGGGATTAATCTAGCGGGATTAGTCAGACTTTCAGTGTCTGATGGGATTAGTATTCATGAGTTAGGGAATTAGTTGTCCTGGGTTAAATAGCTGTGAAGTTAGTAGTCAGAAATCAAGACTCATCTCGCAGTTACTGACATGATTAGTCATTAGACATGATTAGCTGTGGGATCTTGATATCAGTATCTGATGGGATTAGCTTTGATTTCAGTATCTGATTGGATTAGTCTTGATTTCAGTATCTGCTGGGACTAACATTTACTTCAGTGTCTGATGGGATTAGTCTTGATTTCAGGAGCTGATCTGAATAGTCTTAATTTCAGTATCTGATCTGATTAGTCTTGATTTCAGTATCTGTTTGGATTTGTCTTGATTTCAGTATCTGATCTGATTAGTCTTGATCTCAGTATCTGTTGGGATTAGTCTTGATTTCAGTATCTGACCTGATTAGACTTGATCACAGTATCTGTTTGGATTAGTCTTGATTTCAGTATCTGATCTGATTAGTCTTGATTTCAGTATCTGTTTAGGATTGTCTTGATTCAGTATCTGATCTGATTAGTCTTGATTAGTCTGATCTGATCTGATTAGTCTTGATCTCGGTGTCTGATAGGATTAGTCTTGGATTTCAGGAGCTGATCTGAATAGTCTTCATTTCAGTATCTGATCTGATTAGTCTTGATCTCAGTATCTGTTGGGATTAGTCTTGATTTCAGTATCTGATCCTGTTAGTCTTGATTTCAGTATCTGATGTGATTAATCTTGATTTCAGTATCTGATGCGATTAATCTTAATCTCAGTAACGAATAGGATTAGTATTAATTTCGGTATCTGCAGGGATTGTCAGGACTTTAGTAGCTGTGGGATTAGTTGTAATAGGTTTAATAGCTGTGGGACTGAATTAGTCATGATGTAAGTAGCTTGTAAGATTAGTCACGACTTCAGTAGCTGTGCTATTAGTCATACGTTTCCGTAGCTTTTCCGTATTATTATCATTATTATTATTATTTTTATAGTTGTTTCTGTTCCAAACAGACATTTCACTATTATGATGTCGACTCCTCCAATTCTCTTTTAATATACCGGACATGGCGGATGTATTCGCTCTAATTACTACTCCTTCATTATGCAGTATTATAACCACGGTGTTTATGTAGTTATAGACACTCGGGGATGGCGGTACTGATTACCATATTAATGCGTTTTTAGCGGAGGGTAATAGTAGAGGAAGCACGGCAGTGACATCATTACCACGCTCGCGCTTCCTTACAGTGTATAGAGCGGCTCATTAATTCGATGTGACATGAGGCAGGTTCTCGTGGAGTAAAATAAGTCTTTACACAAACAGCAATGTATTAAGCGTAGCACATAACATCTGTGATTTATTTATTTATTTATTTGCTGTTGGAAATGTCACGTATTTAAATACACACAAACAGTGAGCGTCGCGACGTTCAGCCGGTACTAAGTGATTATCCGGATCTCGAGCCTTATTCGTTATCCATCAAACGCATCTCACATCTTCACATCATCCGTCCTAAAGTGCTGTAATGCACAGCGGGGAAGGCGTACTGCTCTTCAGCATTTATAACCATTAAAAAAAAAAAAAAAAAAAAAACCCTGTCATGTTGTACGAGCACTTACCCGAGCGCAACTTGACCTACACTGAAAAGGACGCAATTAGAGCTATTAGGGAGAAATATACTCATTAGATTGACTGTGTGGTTTAACTTTTTTTTTCCTTTTCCCTCCCTACACTCACACACACACACACACACACACACCACACACATTACACCTGTCACGATTATCACATAATCACATCATCTGTAACTGGAGTCATTTCTGCTGATCATGAATAAACCGTAAAGGTATACATACATACATGCGGTCACTGCTGACTTGTGACCCTATTTACCTGTCCAACCTTGTCCTTTATACTACACACACACACACACACACACACACACACACACACACGCCAATTACAGTCACATTATTTATACATGATGTCTGTCTGTGTTTATCTATCCATCCATCCATGTAAATACATCCATCCATCTATCCATGTACATACATATATCCATCCATGTACATACATACATACATCCATACATTCATGTACATACATGCATACATCCATGTACATACATACATACACACATCCATGTACATACATACATACATACACTGTACATACATACATACATACATACATGTACATACATACATGCCATCCATGTACATACATGCATACATCCATGTACATACATACATACACACATCCATCCATGTACATACATACAAACATACCATACATACATACATACATACAGAAATACACACAGACATCCATACATATACATACACACATGCATACATACACACATACATACATACATACACACATACATCCATGTACATACATACATACATCCATGTACATACATACACACATCCATCCATATACATACATACATACATACATACATGCATACATACATACATACATACATGTACATACATACATACATCCATCCATGTACATACATACATACAATCCATACATACATACATGCCATACAATACATACATACATACATACATACATACATACATACATACATCCATGTACATACATACATACATCCATCCATGTACATACATACATCAATCCATACATTCATGTACATACATACATACATATATACATATATTACGTTTTAAACATCAAGCATTTCTGGTGCACCACCGGAAAAAAAAAAAAAAAACTTTTGTTTATTTTATTTATTTATTTAATTATTATTATTATTATTATTATTATTATTATTATTATTTTAAAATAAATGTGGCCAACACAGGCTTCCATATGAATCCTCTGCTTGCCCCTCGCTGTTTTTCATTCTTCAGCATCCTCTGAGTTGGAGATTAGCGGGTGGTACGCGAGTAATAACGGTCCGTGGGAATCACGGGGCTCCGTGTAGTAGTTAAACGGACTAAACGGTGGATTTTTGTACTCCAGGAATTGTTAAAGCCCTATATGTGATTACACAAAATGAGAGTTCATGAATAAGCCAGTTCACTTTCCACAAGTTGTACGCTACCCCTTATGGGGCCCTTGAGTAAGGCCCTTAAACCCTTTGTGCTCCAGGGGTCTTGATCTCTGTACCCAGCTCTCTCACATCAGATAATTAAAAATAGGAGGCGGGGCTTACCCTAATAAGACCACACCCACCTTGCATTTAATTAGTGTGGGATATTATTTATTTATTTATTTTATAAGTTATTTTTTTGCAATACATTACGGTCCTTTAATGATATCGACCAATAATGACTAGAGATCACACACACACACATACACACACACACACACACACACACACACACACACACACTTTCAGTGTTTTTCCTGTTATGAAACCCATCTTGAAAGCTCTCCCCGAACTCCAGCGTATCTCTGTTATATTTCTTTCTTTCTTACTTTCTTTATTGATGATTTTTGCAACGAGGTGAAATTGCCAATATATATCGCTCTCTTATCTCTCGCACTCTCTTTGTCTCTGTCTCTAACCTTCAATCTCCACTCCCTCTCTCTTTCTCTCTCTTTTTGTTTTCATTTCATTCTGCCTGTATTTATTTTTCTTTTTATCTCTTCCCTTCTCAGATCCTTTCAGCCTCCTCCCTTTTTCCCCCCTCCCAATCATTTTCTGTCTTCATCTTGGCAATGTTGTGTGTGTGTGTGTGTGTTGTGTGTGTGTGTGTGTGTGTGTGTGTGTGTGTGTGTGTGTGTGTGTGTGTGTGTGTGTGTGTGTCAGAGGTCAGCCATGTGGTCGCGCACTCTCTGCTCCGCTGGAACCGATGGATCTTATTTAAGAGAGGGAAAAAAAATGAACGATGAAAATGAGACCTTGTCATTTTTCTTTTTAAATGCTTCATTTGTTTTTATTTGTCTCTCTAATTCATGCGCTTTGTACCGCTCTGGACTCCACCCCCCCCCTCTCTCTCTCTCTCTCTCTTTTTCCTCAAGTACAAGCTTCACCTCTTAACCTTATTAGTGTGTAAGTGGTTGTAAACGATGACAAATCGGCGCGTGTCTGTTAAAGAGATTGATGAAACTTCAGTTAAAGCCACCCGCACTCTGGACATGCGGCGAATCACATATATACACGCAAACATGTACATACACACACACACACACACACACACACACACACACACACACAGTGGCATGGCAAGTGTCCTGGAGCGTTATTTAATAAGTTGAGTACAATGAATTTGAAGGCAGATTTTTTTCAAATTAATCCATATACCATACATACATACATGCATGCATACATCCATCCATACATACATACATACATACATACGTCCATACATACATACATATATTCATTCATACATGCATACATACGTCTATACATCTATCCATACGTACATCTATCCATACATCCATCCATACATACATTTATACATCCATACATACATACATGCATACATCCATCCATACATACATACATACATACGTCCATACATACATACATACATTCATACATACATACATACATACGTCCATACATCCATACATACATTTATACATCCATACATACCATTCATACACATATACATCCATACATACATACATACATACATACATACATACATACATACATACATGCATACATCCATCCATACATACATACATGCATACATACATATATACATACATACATGCATACATCCATACATATATACATTTATACATTTATTCTTACATTTATACATCCATACATACATTCATACTTGCATACATACATCCATCCATGCATACATACATACATACATGCATGCATCCATACATACATCCATCCACCCATACAAGGTAGGTTTAATAGGTTTTATATTAGCTGAGCAAATGGGTTTGTTTTTTTGTTTGTTTGTTTATTTACGTTTGGCATGCAGTCCTATCTCTATGGTTCTTTATCCCTAAAGTATATTTATTTATAATGTTTTATTGTATGTTTTATATTAGCCAAACAAATGTATGTATTAAATAAATAAATAAATGCATCATTTATTTAATAAATAAGTATTTTAATTTTCAATTGGATTTATGTTAGATAACCCAATATATTTATTTATTTGTTTATTTGGGTTTCGCATAGCAGCCGATGGCTCTTTATGGTTCAAAGTATATATTTTTCAAACCATAATTTTCTGATACATGTTTTTTTTTTTGTTAGTTTGTTTATTGTAATTGTTTTTAATTTATTTATTTATTTAAATCTCTATCGCTGAAGATGGAAAAAAAAAAACAAAAGTGTCATGGATAACACATCTGTACTCACATCTGGCACATCTGTACCGGACGGTGGTGTAGATAACAGGGTGATTATGTAGCAGTGTCAGAAATTGAGTGAGTTTCAGAAAAGGAAGAAAGTGTACAGGCGAAAGAGAAATAAATAAATAAATAAATAAATAAACAATAATAATAATAATAATAATAAAAAGCCAACTCTTGATTTGACCCCTCAAGCGTCACTCCGATTTCAGCATCAGTTTTCTTTACGTTTATCCGGACGCCCTTATGCTTGCGGGTCGGGAGATGGACTTTTGTTCAGGTGTAAAATAGTTACAGCTAGCATCAGCTGAACGTCGAACCTTTGAGAGGCACATGCATGTTCCTTTGGTTTTTTTTTACACACCAAAACCAACAATATAAATGTTTACTCTGAGCAACAACAAAAAAAAAACACTTTGATTGGAAAATCCTCCTTTACCATAAACAGCTTTACACACACTCAACAGTTTATTTCCCCCAAAAATTCACCTGAAATACTTGTTAATCCCAGAGCACTTCAATAGGATTTAGGTACAGTGACTGGGCAGGTAATTTCATTTCATGATAAAATAACACTCCGGAGCTTCGGCTCATCATCCAATCAGTCGCAGTCCAGACGGATTGTCGATCTATGGAATGGTTG
>JACRUU010000008.1:3758647-3761147 GCA_030449085.1 Kryptopterus vitreolus | reverse complement strand
CTCCCAGATAATAACTCGTACCTATCCTCTGAAAACTGCACTCAATAAGACTTTACCATCAACAACAGCGCCATTTTTTATCCCTTCTGTTTTCACTCTCTCTGTCACAAGACTGACCTTCTTTTTTTGTTTTTTTCTCCCTCCTCCTCCCTTTGGTGTAGAAGGTCGGGATTTAGCTCAAAACACCTGCTCGAGTCAGATCTTTTCCCCTAAATCTCCTGGCAGTAAAGTACGATTAGGAACACGCTAAAATTAATGCTAGCAATGCTCCAAGGAGAAAAAAATGGACCCTAATATAGGTTATATATATATATATATATATATATATATATATATATATCTATCTATATATATATATAAATTTTAATATATAATTTTAATTCACCCACACAGCATTTTATCAGTTTGTTACATTTATTCCAAACTAATTTGAACTTAACTAGGAGTTTGACTAAGGTCCTTAAGTGCCCCAAAGGCGCTGTATCATGGCAGACCCCATGTTTCAGACTGTGACGTACATGTAGAATATTCTAATGTTATCTCTGAGATGCAGCAATCCCCCAGCTTGTTGTTCACGTATGGAAAAACATTCATTTAGTAATTGCCCAAGTCGTCGCATCTCGTCAGATTCGCCATGATGTCACCCTGGAATCTCGAAGGAGGTGTTGAGTACTAGTTGGCTGCTTTTCCTTCACTCAATGACCTCATCAGTGGGGTTTAGATCAGGTGATTTGTAGAGGCCAGGATCTCCTGGATTGAGGCGTTCACTCGTTATATCTTTTGCGGCAGTGACATGTTTAACATGTGCTACGCTGGCAAAAGTATTGGGACACCCTGCGTTTCCGTCCACGTGTGGTTCTGGAGGCACAGTAAATAAGTATGAACATGGGTTAGTCGATTTAACGTTATTATTTGAAACTAAACATGTTGGAGTATTACACTACTGTTGACATTAAATAAGTATGAAGTTAGTGCTTTTGATTAGACCTATTTACAGTAAATAAGTATGAAGTTAGTGCTTTTGATTAGACCTATTTACAGTAAATAAGTTGGAGTGGCCTAGTGCATAAATAAGTAAGATCTGTAGACCTATTTACAATAAATTTGGTTAGTGTGTTGATATACTGTTTAATAAATAAGTAGAGTTAGTGCATTAGATTAGACCTATTTACAGTAAATATTTAGATTAGACCTGTTTACAGTAAATAGGAATCCTTCATGGTCAAAGATATACATTAGATTAGATTTTACATTTATGGCATAGATTAGGCCTATTTACAATAAATAAATATGGTTAGTGCTTTAGATTAGACCTATTTACAATAAATAAATATGGCTAGTGCTTTAGATTAGACCTATTTAAGTAAATAAGTATGAAGTTAGTGCTGTTTAATTAATAAGTAAATAAGTATGAAGTTAGTGCTTTAGATTAGACCTGTTTACAGTAAATAAGTATGAAGTTAGTGACCTATTTACTGAAGTTAGTAAATTTAAGTAAATAAATAAGTTTGAAGTTAGTGCTTTAGACTAGACCTATTTACAGTAAATAAGTAAATAAGTATGAAGTTAGCATTAAATTAGACCTATTTAAAATAAATAAGTATGAAGTTAGTGCATTAGATTAGGCCTATTTAATAAAAATATGAAGTTAGTGCTTTAGATTAGACCTATTTACAATAAATAAGTATGATGTTAGTGCATTAGATTAGGCCTATTTACAATAAATAAATATGGTTAGTGCTTTAGATTAGACCTATTTACAATAAATAAATATGGCTAGTGCTTTTTAGACCTATTTACAATAAATAATTAGTTACGTTAGTGACCTATTTACTATTAAATAAGTATGAAGTTATGAAGTATGAATTTACTATTTACAATAAACCTAAGTATGGCAGTAAATAAGTATGAAGTTAGTGACCTATTTACAATAAATAAGTATGAAGTTAGTGCTTTTGATTAGACCTATTTACTTTAGATTAGTAAATAAGTATGAAGTTAGTGCCTATTTACAGTAAATAAGTATGAAGTTAGTTTTGATTAGACCTATTTACAGTAAATAAGTATGAAGTTAGTGCTTTTGATTAGACCTATTTACAGTAAATAAGTCTGAAGTTAGTGCTTTTGATTAGACCTATTTACAGTAAATAAGTATGAAGTTAGTGCTTTAGATTAGACCTATTTAAAATAAATAAATATGGTTAGTGCTTTAAATTCGGCCTATTTACAATAAATAGAATAATAAATAAATGTGAATTTGGTGCATTTCTATTAAGAAGTTTATTTAGGAATGGTCCAAGCTTATATATTTTATAATAGACACCAAAATCAAATTGTTATATTTATGTAATCATTAAATAAATGAAAGATTGAATGATTCATGATGTAAAAAAAAAAAAAAAAAAGTACGTTTGTATGAATGTAAATCCGTTGATCTGACTGGTTGCGTCGCGGCGTCTCGTTGCGTCTTCAGTATATTACATGGAGGAAATCCTGTTCT
>JACRUU010000008.1:3728647-3753647 GCA_030449085.1 Kryptopterus vitreolus | reverse complement strand
AAATGTATATAATTATAAAATTTGTTACAGTTGGTTACACTATTAATAATCTCCATATAATCCCCATTATATGTCCTTTCCACAGCTATTAGTCGTTAATAAATGATTAGTTATTTAAGGAGTCTTTAAATCGGGAGAGACGTCGAAAAAGAGTAGAGTCAAAATGAGTCATTTGTCCTTTTGTTAGATGACTCTTGTAGATGCTATGCAGTGCATTACCCAAGAATCATCTCGTGATTCATTCGTTCGTTTATAAGATGACTCTTGCAGATGCTATGCAGTGCATAACCCAAGAATCAACTTGTGATTCATTCATTCGTTTATAAGATGACTCCCGTAGATGCTATGCAGTGCATAACCCAAGAATCATCTTGTGATTCATTCGTTCGTTTATAAGATGACTCCCCCTAGATGCTATGCAGTGCATAACCCAAGAATCATCTTGTGATTCATTCGTTCGTTTATAAGATGACTCTTGTAGATGCTATGCAGTGCATTACCCAAGAATCATCTTGTGATTCATTCGTTCGTTTATAAGATGACTCCCCCTAGATGCTATGCAGTGCATAACCCAAGAATCATCTCGTGATTCATTCATTCGTTTATAAAATGACTCTTGCAGATGCTATGCAGTGCATTACCCAAGAATCATCTTGTGATTCATTCGTTCGTTTATAAGATGACTCCCCCTTGTAGATGCTATGCAGTGCATTACCCAAGAATCATCTCGTGATTCATTCGTTCGTTTATAGGATGACTCTCGTAGATGCTATGCAGTGCATTACCCAAGAATCATCTTGTGATTCATTCGTTCGTTTATAAAGATGACTCTTGCTAGATGCTATGCAGTGCATAACCCAAGAATCAACTTGTGATTCATTCATTCGTTTATAAGATGACTCTTGTAGATGCTATGCAGTGCATAACCCAAGAATCATCTTGTGATTCATTCGTTCGTTTATAAGATGACTCTTGCAGATGCTATGCAGTGCATTACCCAAGAATCATCTTCGTGATTCATTCGTTCGTTTATAAGATGACTCCCCCTAGATGCTATGCAGTGCATTACCCAAGAATCATCTCGTGATTCATTCGTTCGTTTATAAGATGACTCCCCCTAGATGCTATGCAGTACATAACCCAAGAATCATCTCGTGAGTCATTCATTCGTTTATAAAATGACTCTTGCAGATGCTATGCAGTGCATTACCCAAGAATCATCTCGTGAGTCATTCATTCGTTTATAAGATGACTCCTGTAGATGCTATGCAGTGCATAACCCAAGAATCATCTTGTGATCATTTCATTCGTTTATGATCTTCGTGATTCATTCGTTTATTCAAGAAATGATTTTATAAGATGACTCCTGTAGATGCTATGCAGTGCATAACCCAAGAATCATCTTGTGATTCATTCGTTCGTTTATAAGATGACTCTTGTAGATGCTATGCAGTGCATTACCCAAGAATCATCTTCGTGATTCATTCATTCGTTTATAAGATGACTCCCCCTAGATGCTATGCAGTGCATTACCCAAGAATCATCTCGTGATTCATTCATTCGTTTATAAAATGACTCTTGCAGATGCTATGCAGTGCATAACCCAAGAATCATCTTGTGATTCATTCGTTCGTTTATAAGATGACTCCCGTAGATGCTATGCAGTGCATTACCCAAGAATCATCTCGTGATTCATTCATTCGTTTATAAGATGACTCCTTGTAGATGCTATGCAGTGCATTACCCAAGAATCATCTTGTGATTCATTCGTTCGTTTATAAGATGACTCTTGCAGATGCTATGCAGTGCATAACCCAAGAATCAACTTGTGATTCATTCATTCGTTTATATGCAGATACCCAGAATCATCTCATGAGTCATTCGTTCGTTTATAAAATGACTCTTGCAGATGCTATGCAGTGCATAACCCAAGAATCATCTCGTGATTCATTCGTTCGTTTATAAGATGACTCCTGTAGATGCTATGCAGTGCATTACCCAAGAATCATCTTGTGATTCATTCGTTCGTTTATAAGATGACTCTTGTAGATGCTATGCAGTGCATTACCCAAGAATCAACTTGTGATTCATTCATTCGTTTATAAGATGACTGCTATGCAGATGCTATGCAGTGCATTACCCAAGAATCATCTCGTGATTCATTCATTCGTTTATAAGATGACTCTTGCAGATGCTATGCAGTGCATAACCCAAGAATCAACTTGTGATTCATTCATTCGTTTATAATTTATAAGATGACTCCCGTAGATGCTATGCTATGCAGTGCATTACCCAAGAATCATCTCGTGATTCATTCATTCGTTTATAAGGTGACTCTTGCAGATGCTATGCAGTGCATAACCCAAGAATCATCTCGTGATTCATTCATCCTTTTGCCATTTGACTCCTGCAGTTATATACTATAGATATATAAATATTTGGAATTAAAGACACTCCCCACCCTACGAAAACAACACAGTATTAGAAACAAGATATATATATATATATATATATATATATATATATATATATATATATATATATATATATATATATATATATATATATAGTTATATATGGGGGCACGGTGGCTAGTGGTTACGTTCGCCTCACACAGGGTCACACCGCCAGGGTCCGGGTTCGATTCCCGTCTCGGCCATGTGTGTGTGTGGAGGTTTGCATGTTCTCCCCGTTCTCCGGTTTTTCGTTTCCCCGGTCCAAAAACATGCACGGTAGGTTGTTGATTGGCACCTTGGAAAATTAGTGTATGAATGTGTGTGTGTGTGTGTGTGTGTGTGTGTGTGTGTGTGTGCCCTGCGATGGGTTGGCATTCCATCCAGGGTGTATATGCCCATACGCCTGCCCATAGGCACAGGCTCCCCTGAGATAGGGACCACAGGCTCCCCGTGACCCGATATAGATCGGATAGCGGTAGAAATAAAATATGATGAATGAATATATATATATATATATATATATATATATATATATATATATATATATACACACACACACACACACACACACACACACACACACACACACACACATCACACACACACACTAGAGGTGTTTATAGAGACTGACCTATTGTGTGTAAATGCGAGCGTGTATCAGGTAAAGAGACTTATTATACAAAGTGCATGGTAAAGGTCAGCAGGTAAATTTGTCATGTACACACAGATAGAGTGTCTGCTTGAGAAATGGAGGTCAGTGTCGAGAGGTGTAGAGGAGCGTGGTGTAGTGGTGTTATTTGATTGATTTTTAGGACAGCTTTCCCTTTACTTCTGATAAAGGACAATAAGTCTTTCTCTCCTGCTCTGATAGCTTTGCTGATTGTTGCCGCGCCAGTGTCGAATCGGCGGTGTATTTCTCCAGGCTCTAATCAATGACGAGCACACGCTCGGGCTCGGGATTACACTCCCAGGTGTCTGACCCTTACAGACTCTTCTGCCTTCAATCTGCAACTCAGCATGATGGGAATTGGACGTCCTTTTTTTTTTTTTTTTTTTTTTTTTTTCCTTATTACAGTTTAATGGCTAAATCTTGTCGCTCTGGGGGAATTTACAATTTGGCTCCATCTCAGGGGAACATGCTGAGGTGCAACGCTGGCACACAAACAAATTATAAAAAAATATAAAATAAAAAATGGCCTGTTTTGGGGTTTTAGTCTAATCATTCCACATACATGTATGTATTGTGTGCATTGTCCTCAATATGTCAGTGAAAAGTCATTCTGAGGTTAATAGGTGGGTTTAGATCCATTAGTGCCATTTTTTTATCATATTTTATTTATTTTTGGAATATTCATAAACCACAATGGGCATGATGCTCGTCAAAAGCTGTTTTATCTCCAAAACATCATCATCTAATAATAATAATAATAATAATCTGTATTTACTCTGTCATCCCTGAAATGACATTAGTGCAAGTGCAATGGTATTGTAAATAATAATAATAATAATAATAATAATTAATTACATTATGTTACAAAGTTTCTGTGAAAAAATGAATAATTAAAATAATAATAAATAATTATGGGAAAACACCCGATAATCCCCATTATATGTCCTTTCCACAGTGATGAGTCGTTTATAAACAAATCTTTAATTCAGAAGAGTCGTCGAAAAAGAGTCGAGTCAAAATTGAGATATTTTCTACTCAGAGTCGTTCATTCTATTGTATGATGACTCCCATAGATGCTATGCAGTGCATTACCCAAGAATCATCTCATGAGTCGTTCGTTCATTCATTCACTTGTGTTTTTTGCAAGAATCATTTGACATTCATTCGTTTCATAAGCCATGACTCCTGTAGATGCTATGCAGTGCATTACCCAAGAATCATCTCATGAGTCGTTCTTTTTGCCATTTTCTTTTTGCCATTTGACTCCTGTAGATGCTATGCAGTGCATTACCCAAGAATCATCTCATGAGTCGTTCGTTCTTTTTGCCATTTGACTCCTGTAGATGCTATGCAGTGCATTACCCAAGAATCATCTCATGAGTCGTTCGTTCGTTCAGATGCTTTGCATTACCCAAGAATGCCATTTGACTCCTGCTAGATGCTATGCAGTGCATTACCCAAGAATCATCTCATGAGTCGTTCGTTCTTTTTGCCATTTGACTCCTGTAGATGCTATGCAGTGCATTACCCAAGAATCATCTCATGAGTCATTTGTTCTTTTGCCATTTGACTCCTGTAGATGCTATGCAGTGCATTACCCAAGAATCATCTCATGAGTCGTTCGTTCTTTTTGCCATTTGACTCCTGTAGATGCTATGCAGTGCATTAC
The DNA here is from genome assembly GCA_030449085.1 of Kryptopterus vitreolus. NCBI lineage: Eukaryota > Metazoa > Chordata > Actinopteri > Siluriformes > Siluridae > Kryptopterus > Kryptopterus vitreolus. The sequence goes on along the minus strand of JACRUU010000008.1, from coordinate 3,748,852 downwards.
CCAAGAATCATCTCATGAGTCATTTGTTCTTTTGCCATTTGACTCCTGTAGATGATATGCAGTTATATACTATAGATATATAAATGATAAATCTTTGGGACAATGTCCATGGTTAGGAAAAAAAAAAACTCGGCCATGTGTGTGTGGAGTTTGTGCATGTTCTCCCCGTGCCTCAGGGGGTTTTTCTCCGGGTTCTCCGGGTTTCTCCCCGGTCCAAAAACATGCACGGTAGGTTGATTGGCACCTTGGAAAATTGTCCCTAGTGTATGAATGTGTGTGTGTGTGTGTGTGTGTGTGTGTCCTGCGATGGCTCGGCATTCCATCCAGGGACACACTGTATCAGGAAAAGTATGATTGTCGAGGCAGTGCTTTAACTCAGATACACCGTCTTTGCGCTGCGTCCCTTCAGTCTGACTCATCTCGCGCTAGGAAAAAGTCGGATGGGTGGAACCAGGCGCATTACGCCGGCCAATCAACTGTGAAGCGTGCGTCCCGCTCCGGGGTCGTGCCGGGAGGCGCTCAGATTGCCCAGCACTTTCTCCAGAAACCCTATCTAGTGCCGATCTGCTTCAGCACAGTTTGGGCGACGCACACTTCATTATTTTAATGGGGAGCCAGATGGCAGCCTCTTCTATGGGCTCTGTTAGTCTGATAGCTCTATTCATCAACGGCCTACACCATCCACCGACTTCTCCAAATTATTTATAAACTGCAGACCTCTCTCTCTCTCTCTCTCTCTCTGTTTCTCTCTCTTTCTCCCATGCAGAGCTTCCAGCCAGGAAGCCATAGTGGAATAATTATTCATTAGGATCAACAGATGAAAAATAACGCATCTGTCTCGAAAGGGGCTCCGTCTCATGAGGAACTCTCCTCGGCTTAATGGCTCCGCTTCCAATTTGTCTTCGGCAAAGTGTAAGAAATCCTTTTTTTTGTCCGCCCCCCCGTCCCCCCGTCCCTTCGCTCGCCCAGAAGGATCTTTTAATTGACCAGCTAAATATGCCGAAGACATTTATTATAATTGTTCCTAATGTTATTAGGGAGTAAAAGAGTTTGCGTGTGTGTAGCAATAATCGAGCGAGGTTAAATAAGGCATAAATCACAGTCTCGTTGCCGAGCTCGGGGAACGATCGCCATTCCGTAAAACAAACCAGTACACCACATGTAGGGAGGTGGTGTAGCCCAGTGGTTAAGGTATTGGCCTCTGGACCGGAAGATGACAGGTTCAAACCCCACCACAACCAAGCTGCCACTAGTGGGCCCTTGAGCAAGGCCCTTAACCCTCAATTGCTCAGTTGTAAGTTGCTCTGGAGAAGGGCGTCTGCCAAATGCTGCAAATGTAAATGTGGGAACGCCCCTCCGTCCATCGCTCTTTCTCTCTTCACATGTTTTTTTTTTTTTTTTACTGGTGAGGAATGTTTTACATACATAAGCTTACTTGTAAAAAATAAATACTAATAATAATAGTAATAATTTAATTGACTGTAATTTATATGATTTACATAATTTCAATAGACTGTAATTTATATGATATTATATTGTATTTAGGGCTACCAAAAAAAAGAAAAAACAAATAAATAAACGTTCAGCGCATCCACTCACGCTTCCTAAATTCCCCTGAATTACACCTACTATCTGCGCATTCACAACAGGTACGATCTCCTCACTATATTAGCGTATATTACCGTATGGAACCTTACGCAAGCGCATCGCATTCCCAAATCCGTATTACTGCAATAAAGCGCATTTTTACTGAACGCAATAAAGCGCTTCCGTATAACCTAAACACCGTATCACCAGTTTATATGGAAAAGCAACCGGAACACAATTCTTAAAGGAGCCACGTCCCATATTTTACACTTCAAACCAACACTAAACAAAGTAACATTGACATTAATAAGAAATTCATATTAAAAGAATAATTTCCAGAGTAAAATAAATATTAAATAATCAATCATTTTATTAAATGAAGAGATTTTGTGATAAACATATACAATTATGTTTATATACAACACCTGTATATACATGTATATATGTTTATATACAACACCTGTTACAGTTATTTACAGTATTACAAACATGAAAAGTATTTGTTTATGGTACATTGAAAACATGTGATTAATCATGATTAAATATTTTACTTGATTTATATTATATTATTATATTATATTATATTAATTTGATTGCCATTTTTTTTTTCAAAGTTTCCTCTTCATATCAGTTTTTGTCATAGACTCCACTGGCACGCTTATTAGTGATAAACTTATAATGACTGGTTTATAATGTAAAAATGTATATTTGTCACTTATTTATTTACATAAATCTGCTTTGGAACAAAATGTCCAAAAAAACAATATACAAATATAATTGCAAACTGCAAAAAAAAAAATACTTAAACACTGAACTGTATAAATTATTCACCTGATAAGATTAACCTTAATGCATCTAAACTGTATAATGTTTACATGTATACAATAAAACAAATAGAAAATAAAGATAATATATAGATATATCACAACTTTGTATACTCGAGTCCATTGAAAAGCAAAAACATTAGCACTTGTACATAAATTACTCAAAAAGCGCTTCCACTCTCTCTAAACTCTAAACAAACAAACAAACAAACAAACAAACAAAAGAAAACACAAGCATGGACCACAAGTGTAGGGATGTATTTTAGACCCTTTTAAAATAAGAATTCTGAACTTTTTCACTGCATAACCAAGCCTGAAATACACACATATGTTTTTGGTAGAGAATTTATTTTCATTGCTTCAAGTGTGATTTTCACAGTCAAGCTCCACACACACACACACACACACACACACACACACACACGCACACACACACTTTAAAAAAAAGCAGGAGAGACTGAAATAGACAGCAGAACTTCAGAGTTGTTTCTGCTTCTTTTTTGACGTGTACAAAAGTAGTGTGGATTCCAGAAATTGTGGATATCTCTTATTGATTGTGTGTGTGTGTGTGTGTGTGTGTGTGTGTGTGTGTGTGTGAGCAAGCCAGGAGCCAAGGTTATAGTCCATACACATTCTTTCTCCTGAGATGGACTTGATAATGAACTGCACCGTTGCTGTCGTGGAAAAGAAAGAATGACCTTGCATAGTATTGGTGTGTGTGTGTGTGTGTGTGTGTGTGTGTGTGAGAGAGAGAGAGAGAGAGAAAAAAACCTTTCAGGATGAGAAAAATGAAACTTAACAAAAGTGTCTTGAGAATACAGTGCGCTGGTGGAAAGTCCCTGGAGACGCCGAGCGGCTGCATTGCTTTACTTTCCCACTGAACGTCTCGGTGTGAACTTTGCATCTCCTCCTTGCACGTTTATGAACGCCGGAGCATGTGATGCCATTATTAAACGGTGCTCTGATCGCTTGATATTCATCCTGGGCTTGTGGAGGGAAGGAGGTGGGGGGGATTGTGTGAAGATTGGAGGGGTTTTGCTGCGATTACCGGGACGAATTCGTCATGGAAACCCAAAGGGACAAAAGGGACATAATTTCTAATGCATGAGCGTGACTGGAGCAAACTCGCTGATCCTTACATGCCTAAGAGCCCTTTGTATTTGTTTCTCGTTCTCGGAGACATCAGGATGTTAAATCCGGTCCGGATCGAGTAGGAGGTGGAGGAGGTGGAGGAGGGGTTAGACTTGTTTTTTTGTACATGAATCCATCCATGCGTGAATTCTCAATATCTTTTTTTCCTTCCTTTTTTTTTTCTTTTTAATCCTGAAAACTGTTTTGCTCCCTTTCAGGGGGATTTTTAAATGACTCCTCTGCCAATACATTTAAGTTACATTTCAGCTCTCTTCTCTCCCTTCCATCCCTCCATCCTCTATAACACCTCTCAATAAATAATGTAAGGGGCACGGTGGTTTAGTGGTTAGCACGTTCGCCTCACACCGCCAGGGTCCGGGTTCGATTCCCGTCTCGGCCATGTGTGCATGTTCTCCCCGTGCCTCAGGGGGTTTTTCTCCGGGTTCTCCGGTTTCCTCCCCCGGTCCAAAAACATGCACGGTAGGTTGATTGGCACCTTGGAAAATTGTCCCTAGTGTGTGAATGTGTGTGTGTGTGTGTATGTGATGGGTTGGCATTCCATCCAGGGTGTATACTGCCTTAATGCCCATAGACACCTGAGATAGGCACAGACTCCTCGTGACCCGAGGGAAGATCGGATAAAGCGGTAGAAGATGAATGAATGAATATTTCCAAGTTTAAAATGTTGTTATTGTAACAGACTGCCACCAGGGCGGCGCCTGAATGAAAAAATAGATTGTGATTGTGATTGTGAATGGCAGGTCTTTCTTGTTCCTTTACTGGGAGGATCCTCATGACAGATTGTTTCATCATAGTATTTGATAGTTTTACAGACTTGAGGATACGTTTAAACTTTTTTTTTTTTTCATATTGTCTGACCTTCATTTCTTAAAGTAATGATGCATCATCTCTTCTCTGTGCATAACCGAGTGTTTCCTGCCATAATATGGATGTGTTCAGTAGTTCAGTAGTAGCACTAACAGGGCTATTGGCTCTGTACATAACATTTCCTCATCACGCAAGACAGCTGATGGTAAAAAGCACATTAAGGAGACAATAGACGCCTTTTATGGAGATTTGTGGGCGTGGCTAAATCAACCCAGCTGTTTAATGAATGTTTTATTATTATTTATAAACAAGAAATTATTGTTTGTTTTTGAGGGAGGTGGTAGCTCAGTGGGTAAGGCATTGGCCTCTGGACCAAAAGATCACAGGTTCAAATGCTGTAAATGTAATAAATATAATATAATAGCAAACAAGCATTTTTTTTTCTTTTTTTGGTAGAATTTGGTATTTATACAGTATTTAAAATATTTTTTTATTTCAATTATTAATGTAAAAGGTGATGTGTGTATATATGTATATATATATATATATATATATATATATATATATATATATATATATATATATATATATATACCCATATATAGTTGTGCAGAAAAAACCTCTAGGAGCAGTAAAAATATACAATAAACAAGCTACATTGATTTTTTTTGTATTACTATATTTAATTGTTTTTGTTCCAACTAGCTATGGTAAAATTAAATGAGTCATTAGGATTAAACCTTTAATATTATATTATTATATGATATGATATTATTATATTATATATGTCGATATGAGTGGAATGTCCCAGTTGAAAAAGTTGACCAAAGTCAACTTTGTGTTTGTAGTAGAATTTGCATCGTACGGTGCGTTTTTTTACATTATCCACCACAGAAGCAGATGGCGTGTAGCCGACAGATGTACGCGTACACTTTCTTTATTGCCGTTGTGTCTCGAGGCGGTGGGACTCCGGTGGGGTTCATCTACTGGAAAATAGCCTTCATCCACACATCCACCCCCCGTGTGACACCGTGTCATCGCAGTCTGACATGCTAATATTCACTACCTTTCTTCCTTCACCTTCATGGTTCTAGATCAGGACCGCCTGGGTCGGAAGGTTTTTACGCTCGTTTGGGGGCAAGGCTGCAGGTGGAAATAAAGCAGAGCTGTGTAAAGTCATTTTAGACTACATACAGTTCCGTTTTCTTAGTGTAGCTTATATCGTATATTTAATTCTAAAGCAAATGTAATAAAGGGGCACGGTGGATTAGTGGTTAGCACGTTCGCCTCACACCTCCAGGGTCCGGGTTCGATTCCCGTCTCGGCCATGTGTGTGTGTGAGTTTGAGTTTGTGCATGTTACACCCGTGTCTCATGGGTTTTTCTCCGGGTTCTCCGGTTTCCTCCCGGTCCAAAAACATGCACGGTAGGTTGATTGGCACCTTGAAAAATTGTCCCTAGTGTATGAATGTGTGTGTGAATGTGTGTGTGTGTGTGTGTGTGTGTGAATGTGTGTGTGTGTGTCCTGCGATGGGTTGGCATTCCATCCAGGGTGTATCCTGCCTTAATGCCCATAAGACGCCTGAGATAGGCACAGACTCCCCGTTGGACCCGAGGGAAGATTGGATAAAGCGGTAGAAGATGGGGTAGAAGATGGATGAATGAATATATATATATATATATATATATATAGATATATATATATATATATATATATATATATATAGTATATATATATATATATTAATGTTGTGTATGAATTTATTTTTCCTATACAGCATTAAATGCTGTCCAAAAGCAAATTGGTCCCAGCCCTCACCCTTGAAGGTGCTTCATGTGCTGCAGCTACCAATGAAATAAGATTCTTTCTCACTGGATTCGTCAGTATATATCTTCGTCTGGGAATGATCAGGAATTTTATGAGTCAGTTTCATCAGGCAAAGTGTCAGTGCTGACTGTTTATCTCCTAACAGTTTTACTTGCGTATGATGAGTGAGAGTAAAGTGTGCACTGAGTCATTCAAGGTGCTGGGCTCTACCATCTATCAGGAACTGCAGTTATTGAAGCGATTGAAAAAGAAGAAGAATTGCCTTTATTTGTCACTTATTACAGCACAGTGAAATCATTTCTTCGCATATCCCAGCTTGTTTGGATACCACCCAATAGTGGGAGCTTGGTGATACCAGGGTTCGAACCCCTGACCTTACCAGATACCTTACCCACTGGACCACCACTGCACTTATTCTTCCTTCTCCAGGTGATACAATTTTTCTTAATGAATAAACAAACAAACCAAAACGTCCTGTGTACGTCGATTTCTGTTCGGTTTAGCTCGGATACCAGATCAGACATCAGAAGACTAAACTCATGTATATATGTATCGAATCACATTTTCTATCCGTATCCATGTGGGAACTGAGGAGACGAGAGGAACGATGTCCCATAATATGCTGTATTGAATACAGGAATCTCCCTCTGCTCGACAGCTCTGGGTGTTCTTTGTTGGGTTTTGTTGCTCCGTGATGCTTTTTAACTGGTGAAATGGACAAACTCCTTATAGTCTTTTTCTGTTTATTATTTATTAAATTACATATTCGTCTAATATTTCACTGCCCTACTTTCCAATTATTATATAATAATATTTTTTGTCCCTCCTTAATTGGTACATAATGGCACTTAAAGTTTGCCTTTTACCAAGATACATGTGTGTGTGTGTGTGTGTGTGTGTGTGTGTGTGTGTGTGTGTGTGTGTGTGTGTGTGTGTGTGTGTGTGTGTGTGTGCGCGCGCCCACTTGGCAATAAAACCTATTCAGAGTCTGATTCAGTGTTTTTAATGCCCATGTTAATTTGATGTCACGATATCATCATCACATAATTCCCAGTCGAGGGGGCTCGGCTTTTTCCAGTCGCGGGTCGGGAGTCACGCCGCGAGCGCGCCACTAGAGACCAGGAAATAAGAAAAGCCAAGAGCACAGTTATTGTTTTGCCATAATGGGGGCACATTAGACACAGCCGAGGGGGGCTTCATTCAAGTAACCCAATCAGGCAGTGCTCCAGTGACAGCTTAATTACCTGCTCCTGTAACTGTAATCATGCTTAAATATTTATAATGGGAAAGTGTTTGCATGATGGGGGGGGGGGGGTTGCTTTTCTTTAGACTTGACCTTTCTGCCAGCTTCATTAGCATGAGCTTATTAGCTGGCTTTTCTGTCGCTGGCCTCAGGACGTTATTGATTTTGATTACACCCAAGAATGTAGGTTAGAGAGTGAGGAATAAAATGACATGCGTCTTATCAATGGGAGGGAACGGTGTGTGGGGGGGGGGGGGTGCTGAAGGGGATTTCAGGATGAGAATATGTATGTATGTATGTGTGTGTGTGTGTGTGAGTGTGTGATTGTGTTATTCTGATTGAATCTTTATCTTTAGTTTGCACCCATTGTCTATAATCGACTCCGAGCGTGTCAGGTCCGTCCTCGGCTCTCCGGCTTTTGTAGGCTCCGAGTGACCAGACTGATTAGATTAGATTAGACTTATTTATTTATTTATTTATTTTTTTTCCCCATTGTGAATTGCTTTCCACCAGGTCCCACACACACACACACACCATAGAGAGCTCTCCTGCCCAGATGCCCTCAATCACAAAAACAATAAAAGGCCTTTCATGTAAAAAAAATTTAAAAAAAGACAAGCAGATGGCCGAGTCTCTACTAACTCGTTCTCTTCCCTTTCTTTGTCTAAAATCGCTGTTTTAAATAAATAAATAAATAAATAAATAAATAAAAGTTCAATCTGGGAGCATTTCATTCTCCACCACTGCTCCGCTGTTTAATATTCCTCCATTAAAAATACATCCCCAACGGAGCTGTCAATCATTCGGCCCTGGGACCCTTGAAAAAGCTATAACTCTCCACCACCACCACCAGCACCAGTACACACCCACACGCAAACACAGCTCCCTATTAACCTCTCCTGACTCCCACCGAGATCGATATAGCATATAGGACACATATCACACCCCGTCCACTAAGTGTGGCCAAGGCAATTCGGAGAGCAGCTTCAGGCCTGATAATGCCACTAAAGGCCTGTAAGATCCGCCAGTCTGGGATCAGATATATAGATTTGTGATAGCATTAAAAAAAAGAAGAAGCAAAGAGAAGCATTTCAAATATGGCTGATGGTCCATATAACCTTTGGGTGTATTTATGGAGCAAAAATGAGACTTTATTTGTGCCTGTGATTTAGTACTAAATGTGTGTGTGTGTGTGTGTGTGTGTGTCGGGGGTGGGTGGGGGCTGGTTATAAAGGAGACATTATGAGGTGGCCATTATGAAGCGAGGAACATCATGAGTTTTATTTCGCTTTTACCTCAACACATCTTCTTGATTGATTACTGTCTATGTGTAGTTTAAAAAATAAATAAATAAAAAAAATGTGGCAATTTTTATCAAATAATTCGCCGACAAAAATAATATGTTAATAAATCGTATATAATTTAAATAAAATTAAAAGTTAAGGGAAAAGATTTGGTGGAGAATTCATTTAAACCGAAATTTAAAAAAAAAAAATCTAAAAATATCTATATCATGTGTATAACCAGCAAAAACGAACAAAACTAAACCATAAATAATTCTTAGTGTAAACATGTGTGTATGATCAACAATAAAAAATAATATTAAGAGTAAAAGTGTATAAAGTTCATCACATATATTTAATTATAACACTAAGATCGTTTACTATAATTTTTTTTTAAAGGGTCAATCTTTACATACAACAAAAAAAAAAGCTAAATAAATATTCGCTATCACTTTAACACTGTCACCATTCCTCCTGAATATTTGTCCACTCGAACCAGTACTTTCATTACCATATGTGCCAATATTTATTCACGTCGCTGAGATTCCCGGGACTGTATCATATCACACACACACACACACGCACACACACTTGATGACAGTGGCACACGCTCCGGTTCTGGTCTAATAACTATTCAAACACAATCATCGGTGAAATTGAGTTGAGGGAAAGGCGAGCTGATTGATAGTCAGTCACGGCGGCGAGGCGTTCGGCGAGGCGTTCGGCGAGTCGGTCACGAGTGAGGTACGGCGCCGTGATGTTCACTAAGCACGTAATGTGCTCCTTTTCGGGTCAGGGTCAGCGCAAGTCAATTTATTTCGCCTGTGTGAAGGGGATTGTTCATATCCCGCTGTGATATCTAGTAACCTGGTTAACATTACTTATAATTACTATTATTATTAATACCAGTCGCGGCTCTTTTTAACGTTTTTTTTTTCCCAACATGCCTCTGAATGTCACCGCCGTGTAGTGTAGCACTTTTGAAATACCTCACATTTGCAATGTATAGCGCATTATTTGTAAGAGCTATTGCAGCTTTACACGCCTATAATATGTTTATTGTGTATCTATATGTATGTTTATATATATTTATATAATATTGCTAACTGTATTTTAGCAATAAAAGCAATAAAATCTAATGTTATGGCCCTCAATCGATTCAAATATTTAATCACGATCCATCGCACATTAATACTTTTCATGTTTCTAATACTGTAAATAACTGTAACATGTTATAATTATATACATTTCTCTTCAAAATCTCTCCTTTTAATAAAATTATTGATTATTTAATATTTATTTTACTCTGGAAATTATTCTTTTCATATGAATTTCTTGTTAATTTCAATGTTATTTTGTTTAGTGTTGGTTTGAAGTGTAAAATATGGGACGTGGCTCCTTTAAGAATTGTGTTCCGGTTGCTTTTCCATATAAACTGGTGATACGGTGTTTAGGTTATACGGAAGCGCTTTATTGCGTTCAGTAAAAATGCGCTTTATTGCAGTAATACGGATTTGGGATTTGGGAATGCGATGCGCTTGCGTAAGGTTCCATACGGCTAATATACGCTAATATAGTGAGGAGATCGTACCTGTTGTGAATGCGCAGATAGGGGGCGTCATTAGGGGAAATTTAGGAAGTGTGAGTGGATGCACTGAACGTTTATTTATTTCTTCTTTTTTTGTTATTTGTTGTTCGGGTTTCGTTCATTCGCCGACACAACGCAGAGTGAAAGAGCAAATCACTCACATAGTAATGCACACTGCATTAATTACGCCTTAATAACATTAGTGCTGTTAAAGTCAATTTGATATATATATATATATATATATATATATATATATATATATATATATCATACTTCACTTTGCTGATTTTGTATATATTTCGCATATCCCAACATGTTTGGAAGTTGGTGTCTCAAGGTCCCGATGGTGGCAGCTTGGCGATACCGGGGCTCGAACCCCCGACCTTCGGATCAGTATATCAGCCCAGCGACCTTAACCCGCCGAGCTACCACCTTTGGAGTTAAATTCGCCTGATACAACGTTTGTTGGGGTGGCATTAAAAATGTCTGGTAAATGACCCTGATGTTTAATAGTGAATACATCTTTGGATAAGAAATACGTGAACTCTCTTTGAGTCACTTTTACGCATTCTCATAGAGGGTGCCGATAATTGTGGAGCTAGTGCTTGTATCGCTAAGGTTAGTGCGTCGGTGGTTAAACAGGGACGCTGTTCACGTTTGCGCAGTGTGTGTGTGTGTGTGTGTGTGTGTGTGTGTGTGTTAATGACAGCGGGACTGGTGCAGGTCTACAGAAGGAGACACTCTGCCCCAGTAATCAGGGCTTCAGGACAAAGGCAGCCATCCATAAATTGTATTACCTACTTATTTATTTCTTTCGCACCCAATTGACTCTGAATTGCTGGGAACAACCTGGCGGACAGCTGCACTCCTGCGACTCCGCTTTATTCTCATTAACATGGACAGGAGTCTCTCTGTACTTCTCTCCTGTCAATCTATTCTCTCCTTCTCACTCACTTGCGGGACTCGCTGGCTTTACTGTAGAAAGCCTGTGCAGGGTTGCTGCAAGGGCATCGAGCCCAGTCCACCACACACACACACACACACACACACACACACACACATGGGGGGGTAATGGATTGATAATTGAGTCTTAGAAGGTGTCAAAAGACATCAGGGCTGTAGAAAGGTTCCAGAGCCCAACTCCATCACTGTGCCACTACGGTCCATTATAAGGGCAAGAAATAGAGAAATAGGAGCAGAAAGACTCTATACATCTATTAGGGCCGTTTCCATTTAAGGTACGGTTTCCTATACAGCTGCAAATTCCCGTCTGTATACGGTCTGGGATGGATTCATGAGAGATAGACTAGTGTTAATGTAAATGTCTTGCAGTTACACTGTCCACTCCGTCTTACTACCAGCTGTGTTGGGGTTTAAATACAGTAATAGAACTAGACATGGGACATTTCCTGAACAAAATGCAAACGTGACCCCTTAGAACCTGGTCTGTTTACTATTTAGCGTTGACTTCGAAATGCTAGACGAGTGTTTAGACACCAAAAACTCTCATTTTGGCTGTTTTTTCAGGAGGGGGCGGGGCCAGTGACACACGTGACATCATCAAATTATCCAGCATCCGACTCCCTGTCGATGTGCCGAGCGTTTAGACATGTCACATGACCCTGTGTCCGGGTTTCGCGTTTCGCTGATTATTCACATTTGCGGCCATGTGACGCCAAGTGGATATGTCAAATGTGCATGTCGGGCGAACACTGGGCCGAACAGCGGAGCGTCAAATTTCCCCATTCATTCTCTATGGGGCCGGAATGGCGTGGATTTCCCAAAATTCCAAACAGGTGTGGGGTTCGGGAGGTATGTGATCCTGATCCACTCCGGACCCCCTGCGAGTGGATTTACCATATGTGCATGTCGGACGCTCACAGGCCCGAACCAGTGAGGCACGAAAATTCAACCCCATTCATTTTCTATGGGAAAAAATTCCCTCTTTTTGGCTCCGGGTTCGGGAATTCTGCGGGGCGATTCCTTATAAAAGTAACAGCAGACCTCACACCACGCACGATATGAGGTATGTGGGAAGTGGTAGCTTAGTGGTTAAGGTGTTGGACTCTGGACCAGAAGATCACGGGTTCAAACTCCCACCACCACCAAGCTGCCACTAGTGGGCCCTTGAGCAAGGCCCTTAACCCTCACTTGCTCAGTTGTAAGTCGCTCAGGATACGGGGCATCTGCCCAATTCTGCACATGTAAATGTAAATGTTATGATTGGTGCCGATCGGACAAAAACTGCGGGATGAGTTACGAGGCGAAAATTTGACCATAGCGAGACTAATAGTCTATTTGACTAATAGTGCTGTTATTTCTCGCATCACTCACTGGACATGTGACATTTCCTGAAGAAAATGTGAGTGGTGCTTGACCATGCGAACCTCGGCTCCGGGTGTGATCCTCTGACCTGCTGGCCATTTTGTTTTTAGTGCCGACCTCGAGACCCCAAATTATTCGGAGAGACGAGATAAACGTTTGTTTCAGGGGGAATAAAAAGCCCCGTTTAGCCATAATTCCCAGAGGTTTTTCAAACTGAGGGTCGTATCGGTGCGATCTCTTGTCCACCCCGGACGAGTGGGATTGCCATCATTTTCCACATCCATCTCTAGGAGAATTCCTGGAATTGCGAGTGCGTCTATGGCGTTCCCAGTCTGCACCACCTACGAGTTGATATGCCGTACATGCATTTCATTTCCTAAGAGAAAAAAATTCCCACTTTATAATCCCGGGAAAGAGGTACGGTGGTTTAGTGGTTAACACGTTCGCCTCACACCGCCAGGGTCCGGGTTCGATTCCGGTCTCGGCCATGTGTGTGTGGAGTTTGTGCATGTTCTCCCCGTGTCTCAGGGGGTTTTTCTCCGGGTTCTCCGGTTTCCTCCCCCGGTCCAAAAAAAACATGCACAGTAGGTTGATTGACACCTTGGAAAATTGTCCCTAGTGTGTGAATGTGTGTGTGTGTGTGTGTGTCCTGCGATGGGTTGGCATTCCATCCAGGGTGTATCCTGCCTTAATTCCCATAGAGATAGGCACAGACTCCCCGTGCCCCGAGAGAAGATCGGATAGAAAGATCCCGGGATTGAAAGTAATAGCACACATCGCACCACCATCGCACGACTTGAGGTATCATCTGTGATCCTGGTGCAAAAACTTCTGGACTTGTTATGTGTTGCAAATTTGCTGTAAAATAAACAAATAAATAAATAAATGCCTGCCAGGAAACAGTTTTAGTGGTGCTTACCAAGCATCACTAATAAATAATCTAGCATGGTGTGTTTAATGTGCACACTGTATCGCTGTAGACTCATTTTCACCGTGGGCCACATCAGTATTATGACACCTCCTCGAAGGGCCAGGTGTAACTATAATACAGTATATAGTGTTTGATGAGCGACGTCGCCTCATAACACAAAACACACATCGCTTTTTCTCCGCGATGCACAAAGATATATTCGCTTTTCCCATCTTTCTTGGAATTTTGTTAGGAATTTCTTAATTCCGCTTGTTGGAAGCACCACTTGATACCGATGTTTATTCTAGTGAAGACACCTTGGACAAGAGAACCTTCTCAAACTGTGGAGAAACGGTCCAATCTCCATATCCCCTGTATCTTTATTGGGCAGAGCATTCCTGATCCTCAGTGAAATAGTCCACTATGTAGCGGGTTCAGCATGACATCCGGCTGTTACTTTGATCGGACGACCAAGATCTTGTTTACATCGCATCGGAGATCTTGTTTACATCATGCACACTCGTTCCCCCGTGGTTTCCTGATGTCCCGCCAGCTCCAGCTGTGCATCTCGTGATGTAGCGAACATCTCGACTCATCTAGTGACGCACCACAGTCGGACCCCACTCCATACTGAACTTCTTTACTTTCCACAACATCATCTGCAGACATTACTCACAATCACACACACAGATTTCCTCACTCTCTGCTATTCACACACACACACACACACACACACACACACACACACTCAGCCAAACGAGATTCCACTCAAAGCTTCTTCCTCTTTCCATCTAAAGGAGTTTTCTTCTTGCCACAGTACCCTCAGACTCAGGGATGAAGTACATTCATTCATTCATCTTCTACCGCTATATCCGATCTTCCCTCGGGTCACAGGGAGCCTGTCTATGTCAGGCGTCTATGGGCATTAAGACAGGATACACCCTGGATGGAATGCCAACCCATCGCAGGACACACACACACACACACACACACACACACACACACACATTCATACACTAGGGACAATTTTCTAAGGTGCTAATCAACCTACCGTGCATGTTTTTTGGACCGGGGGAAGGGAAGAGAAACCGAAGGAAAGACGGAGAACCCAGAGAGAGAAAAAACCCCCCTGAGGACACGGGGAGAGGGGAGAACATGCAAACTCCACACACACATGGCCGAGACGGGAATCGAACCCAGGACCCTGGAGGTGTGAGGCGAACGTGCTAACCACTAAGCCACCGTGCCCCACTACATCATATCATATATATATATATATATATATATATATATATATATATATATATATATATATATATATATATATATATATATACACATTTATTTCTTCTACAATTCCTACATTGTGTAAAGATGCTTAGAGACAGCAGGTAATTTGCGTTAAGTAAAACGTTTGCGATATTTCCAAAATGTCGATAAAACTGTTGCGTAATGATTTCCCGTAACCGTATCATGCGACCTAACTAAAACTTATCATGTGACCTGTGAATGCGAGAAGACAAAAAAAACGATTCCTTTACGAATTATTATGCGAATTATTCGTTTTTTTTTTCGCATAAAAAAAAAAACACCTCATGCGAGCGTATAAACGTGGTTTTTTTTTTTTTTTTACCATACATGTACGATTTCCATCAGGTGTATTTTCAATCCGCTATTTAAATTGGCGCATTTTGAAGGGTAATGGAAACGCGCACCTTGTGTCAATTGGGGAAAAAGCGCTATCGAAATAAACATGAAAGAACCTCGTTATAGCAGGAAATGGAAGTTAAATGTGGAATCGGATTTCCACACACGCATTTCCACAATGTAGTGTTTATTCACTGGTTAGAATGGTAATGTATGGAGGAGGTTAATGTGTGGTTTGAATGTGATTTCAGATATATAGATATTTGGTACGTCAGACATATTGATTGATTGATTGATTGATTGATTAATCATGTCATAACTATACACGCATCACGTGGATGCGGTATTTACTTTATTAGCATGCGCTATGGAGCGTCTTCTGAAACGGGAAGGGAAGCGTGCGTGAGGGACGTGAAGGACACGCGTGAGGAAATTGAGGATGGGGAAAGTCAGAACGGTGTGATGAGACTGTGTAGGGTTGAGATACTGTGTGTGTGTGTGTGTGTGTGTGTGTGTGTGTGTGTGTGTGGCCTTGATTGTACATGGTTCTCCTTCATTTGCTCTCTGTTTAAGGTGCTCAAGGCTGAAGAACAGGTCGGGGCTGAGAGAGCAATGACAGCCTCAGGCAAACACATGCATATATAAATACACATGACACACACATGCACACACACACACACACACACACACACACACACACACACACACACACACACACACACACACACATGTGCATACACATTTAAAACCTTTCTGTTTATCTCAAATTCAGACTTCAGGCTGAAAGACACAATAGTCAGATTGGTTAAAAACAGCATATTGATTTTATTTATATTCCCCTTACATATTTTATGCAAATATATATATATATATATATATATATATATATATATATATATATATATATATATATAAATATAACAATGAATGCCTATTTATGAATAAAAAGCCCAACCAGTTTTTTTATTCATAGCCTCTGGTTATTTTTGCCGGCGTGTAAAAACCTAGACAAGGGAATTAAACCCATCCTGTACTGATTCCGTTCCATTTTTAACAAAGAAAAAAAAAGGTCAAAATGCTATTTTTTGGTCAAATTTAACCGAATCTCCCGAGCGGAATTCATCCGCTGCGTAACCCGGCCGGGTTTTTCCCCCAAACCACCAAAGACAATTGTCGGAGAAAATTCATTACAGTCAAGAGTATTTTGTAGTCACTATGGTTACCAAACACTGAACTATGAACTACTACAATTTTAGCGCTCTACTTCATGCTAATGGCTTTTTCTGATTAGCATTTTAATCGAATTCGCTAAATAAAAAAAAACACTACAGGTAAAAGCACCAGGAACGGAAATAAAACACTAATGGGACCAAAAACGAGACCTGGAGATCAGAGCTATTGTAGAACGTTTAGATGATCAGAGGGCGATGACCCGATACCGATAAACTTCAAAACAGGGGTCAGAACATGCGAATCACTCGTGATGAGTCGAACAGGAAAGATTCGTTGGCTTTTAATGCGACTCCGGAGAACGATTCGTTCATTTTATGCTGGAAAGCGCATGATCAACGAATCGCAGTTCCTCTCGTGAATCCTCTCATCCGAGTCGTTTGTTCTTTTATCGCATGACTCCCATACAATACAGCGTAGAGGAAAAAGAATCGACTAGGTCGACTCATGAATCATCTGGTTCTGGGTCGTCGTCCCAAAGACTCCTATATAATGCAATATTTTGGTGCGAATCGTGCCGTTATTATTACAATAATTATCATTTGACAAATGAGTCATTCTGTCTGAATTTGTCCTTAGGTGCATTTTATTTGTTGCAACCAATAGAACTAACGTTGGTGTATGTAAATGTCTTGGTGAACGAATCTGATTCTTTCTCATACCCAATATTCATTCATTCATTCATTAATCTTCTACCGCTATATCCGATCTTCCCTCGGGTCACGGGGAGCCTGTGCCTATCTCAGCTGTCTATGGGCATTAAGGCAGGATACACCCTGGATGGAATGCCAACCCATCGCAGGACACACACACACACACTCACATTCATACACTAGGGACAATTTTCCAAGGTGCCAATCAACCTACCGTGCATGTTTTTGGACCGGGAGGAAACCAGAGAACCCGGAGAAAAACCCCCTGAGGCACGGGGAGAACATGCACAAACTCCACACACACATGGCCGAGACGGGAATCGAACCCGGACCCTGGCGGTGTGAGGCGAACATGCTAACCACTAAGCCACCGTGCCCCCCTCATACCCAATATTCACATCACCAAAATGGTCCGATGTTTGTATCGCACTCTATATAAGGTTTATCTGCAGAACATTGTCTGAAATGCTTCTTTCCGTGTGATGATTAAAAAAGAGAAAGAATTCCAGCCTGAGATCCAAAGCGAAAGCGAGCGTAGCGGTATGCCGTGCACGCTCATTTTCTCCTCTCTTTCATGTGTGTACCCTGAGGATCCGCGTGTCAGTCCGCCACTGTGTACTGAATCTCACTTAATCACTGCATATAATCAGCGGCGTGATGGAGAAGGTTGCACCGTTTCCAATTCTCAACTCAAATATGTGCTCATCAAAAAGAGAGATAGAGAGATACAGACAGAGAGAGAGAGAGAGAGAGAGAGAGAGAGAGTAGTGGGAAAAAAAAACATCAGATCGTAGAAAATAAATCCAATTTCTGGCGGACGCCTCTCTAATATTCAAATTGCACGTCCGCGGTTAAACCAACGCTTCATTTGTATTTAAATTTGGCCAAACCTAGTCTTATCGATTGCTCAGTGCTCTGGGGAGAAGAGGGATGGAGGAGGGGGGGGTAGGTTAGTTTAGAGAGAGAAAGAGAGAGAGAGAGAGAGAGAGAGAGGAGGATGTCTGGCTGCACTGTTGGCACTCGTAGAGTCAATAAAACAAACACAACCTCAATTATTCCATTAAACAGAAACATCACGTTATCGCAGAGTGTGACTGAGCCAAACACCACTGTCGACAGATCCTGATGAAGTTTATATTAAACGCTGCATATTCAATAAGCCTAATGTGTGTGTGTGTGTGTGTGTGTGTGTGTGTGTGTGTGTGTGTGTCTGCTGTTCAAGCGAAAGAGTAGTGATTAGAAAATGAAGTGGATTTTATGTTAAATAAGGAGGAAAAGACTTTCACTTGTGCGCCACTGATAGACCGTTATAACTACATCCAAGTGTACACTTAAATATACTAATCACAGTGTATACCTAAATATACTCATCACAGTGTATACCTAAATATACTCATCACAGTATACCTAAATATACTAATCACAATGTATACCTAAATATACTAATCACTAAATATACTAATCCCAATGTATACCTAAATATACTAATCACAGAGTATACCTAAATATACTAATCACTAAATATACTAACCACAGTGTATACCTAAATATACTAATCCCAATGTATACCTAAATATACTAATCACAGAGTATACCTAAATATACTAATCACTAAATATACTAACCACAGTGTATACCTAAATATACTAATCACTAAATATACTAACCACAGTGTATACCTAAATATACTAATCACAATGTATACCTAAATATACTAATCACAGAGTATACCTAAATATACTAATCACTAAATATACTAACCACAGTGTATACCTAAATATACTAATCACTAAATATACTAATCCCAGTGTATACCTAAATATACTAATCACTAAATATACTAACCACAGTGTATACCTAAATATACTAATCACAATGTATACCTAAATATACTAATCACAGAGTATACCTAAATATACTAATCACTAAATATACTAACCACAGTGTATACCTAAATATACTAATCACTAAATATACTAATCACAATGTATACCTAAATATACTAATCACTAAATATACTAATCACAGAGTATACCTAAATATACTAATCACTAAATATACTAACCACAGTGTATACCTAAATATACTAATCACTAAATATACTAATCACAGTGTATACCTAAATATACTAATCACTAAATATACTAATCACAGAGTATACCTAAATATACTAATCACTAAATATACTAATCCACAGTGTATACCTAAATATACTAATCACAATGTATACCTAAATATACTAATCACTAAACTAAATATACTATCCACAGTGTATACCTAAATATACTAATCACAGTCTACACCTAAATATACAAATCACTAAATATACTAATCACAGTCTATACCTAAATATACTAATCACAGTGTATACCTAAATATACTAATCACTAAATATACTAATCACAGTCTATACCTAAATATACTAATCACAGTGTATACCTAAATATACTAATCACTAAATATACTAATCACAGTGTATACCTAAATGTACTAATCATTAAATATACTAATCACTAAATATACTAATCACAGTCTATACCTAAATATACAAATCACTAAATATATTAATCACAGTCTATACCTAAATATACTAATCACTAAATATACTAATCACAGTGTATACCTAAATATACAAACCACAGTGTATACCTAAATATACTAATCACAGTATACAATGTATACCTAAATATACTAATCACAGTCTATACCTAAATATACTAATCACAGTGTATACCTAAATATACTAATCACAATGTATACCTAAATATACTAATCACTAAATATACTAATCACTAAATATACTAATCACAGTCTATACCTAAATATACAAATCACTAAATATATTAATCACAGTCTAAATATATACCTAAATATACTAATCACTAAATATACTAATCACTAAATATACTAATAACCACAGTGTATACCTAAATATACTAATCACAGTCTATACCTAAATACACTAATCACAGTCTTTACCTAAATATACTAATCACTAAATATACTAATCACAGTGTATACCTAAATATACTAATCACAGTCAGAGTATACCTAAATATACTAATCACTAAATATACTAATCACAGTGTATACCTAAATATACTAATCACCTAAATGATCTAATACTAA
>JACRUU010000008.1:3716147-3723647 GCA_030449085.1 Kryptopterus vitreolus | reverse complement strand
GGGACACCGAGGCGTTCCCAGGACAGTCGAGAGACCATCTAAGGTGGTCCTGGGTCTTCCCAGATGCCTCTTCCCTGGTGGGACAACACCTCCCGTGGAAGGTGCCCAGGAGGTATCCGAACCCCTCCTTGAACCGCCACCTTATCGTGATGGAGGGGTTTGAGGGGTTATATGCCACTGGTAGGGTCTCCCAAGGCAAACAGGGACGGCTAGGGGACGGCTCAGACGAAGAGCGGTTCTAGATCCCGTATGAAAGAACTCAAATCAAGGACCATGACGTTGCACGGTATGGCGCAGCCGGGGCCCCACCCTGGAGCCAGGCCCAGGGTTGGGTGCTCGAAAGCGAGCGCCTCCCCTCATGCGACCCGGCCAGGGTGAGTATGAATAAGGGATGTGGGGACACCTTCCTGTGGGGACACCTACCTGTGGGGACACCTGCCTTGGGGACACCAGGTGGGGACACCTTCCCGTGGGGACACCTGCCCTGCCGGTGGGGACACCTTCCCGTGGGGACACCTGCCGGTGGGGACACCTTCCCCTGTTGGGCAATGGTCGAAGGCAGAGGCCTCGATGACCCGACCTCTGGACACCGAGAGTAGCTCTAGGGACATGCTAACATAGCGTTACTGATAATAACCTCAATGGAATTTGTTTGTTGTTTCTTTCTATTTTCATCCTTCTTTCATCCCTCCTTCATCCCTCCACATCGTCCCTCACCACGTCCATAAACCTCCACCTCCTCCTCGTCCTTCTTCTGTACCTCCACCCTCAGTTAAATTCTCCCCTCCCCCCATGTCCCTCCTCTGTACACATCCAAACCATCTCCATCTCTCCTCCATCACCTCGTCTCCAAAACATCCTACATGTCCATCCTCGTCTACTCCCAATCAACATCTTCACCTCCTCCACCTCCACCTTTTTGACACGACATCACCCGCTGTCTCTAACCCGTAACAACATCGCAGGTCTCAACACAGTCCCAGAAACTTTCCCTTTCACTCTTACGGATGCTCTTCTTTCACTCATCACTCCTACAAACTCTCCTCCACCCACTCCACCCTTCCTGCACTCTGTTCTCCACCCTCTCCACTCTGCCTGCACTCTTTTCTCCACCCTCTCCACCCTTCCTGCACTCTTTTCTCTCCACCCTTGCACTCTTTCACTCTCCACTTCTCCACCCTGCCTGCACTCTTTTCTCTACTCCTCCACTCGATCCACCCTTCCTGCACTCTTTTCTCTACTCCTCCACCCTCCACTCTTTTCTCTACTCCTCCACTCGATCCACCCTTCCTGTACTCTTTTCTCTACTCCTCCACCAGATCCACCCTTCCTTCACTCTTTTCTCTACTTCTCCACCCGATCCAACCTGTCTACACTCTTTTCTCTACTTCTCCACCCTCTCCCCCTGCCTGCACTCTTTTCTCTACTCCTCCACCAGATCCACCCTTCCTTCACTCTTTTCTCTACTTCTCCACCCGATCCACCCTGCCTGCACTCTTTTCTTCACTCCTCCACCCACTGCACCCTGTTTTCACTCTGTTTTCACCCTGCACTCTTTTCCTTTAGTCTCTTTTAGAAAAGAGTGCACGCAGGTTGCATTGGGTGGAGACTATAAGAATAGAGTGATAGGTGATGAGTGCAATAGAGTATGGCAAACTCCATACACACACACACACACATGTTGGAGGCGGGAATCGAACCCCCAACCCTGTAGGTGTGAGGCGAACGTTCTAATCCACCATGCCCTCTCAGAACGAGTTTTTTTATTTATACAGCATTTGTAACAATGCACATGGTCTCAAAGCAGCTTTAGAACGGTACAATACATTCACACGCCCATATATGGAAATCTGACTGCCGCAGCCCACAGCATCACGATTGACATATGTCTCGTCCAATCAGCCGCAAGCATTTCTATTTACAAAATACACCTAACTTATCTTTGACTCGCTGATCAGGGACAAAATTTTGGGGATCCATTTAGAAGGATAAAATGTATATTTACAGTCTATTTCATTATACAAAGCGTCTTTGAGACAATGTCAATCGTTATAAACGCTGCATAAATGTAATGTAGACTGAATTAGGACGGTGTTGGACAGACTCAGATTCCCAGCTTTCCACGTGAGTCTATTTTCAAAGCCTTTTGGTCTGATTGAGAATAAAATAATAATAACGTGTTTATCTCCTTTTCATTTATGAGGAATGTTTGCTTTTGTATTCCAAACACACACACACACACACACACACACACACACACACACACACACACACACACACAGACAAAACCTAATCCCCCTGATCATCAGTGGAGCTATGAAATATATATTAAATATTAGCTTTGTGCATATTCTGAATGTGAATATTGTCTCTCACACACACACACACACACACACACACACACACACACACACACACACACACACACACACACACACACACACACACACACTCTTCCTCGGTTTTTTAAATTATATTCAGATTGCTTTATTGGCATGCCGCATGCATTAAGAACAAAACAGGAAATTAACTTTTAAAACATCATATAGGAAGCAATAATACAAACATGTATTAGAATGAATAAAATCAATTTTTGAATATATATATATATATATATATATATATTTTTTTTTTTTTACAAAATGGATATTGCAAACAAACAAACAAACAAACAAATAAATAAATAAATAAATACTGCACTCACTTTTGGCTAATAAAAGAGAAGATAAAAAGCTTCATCCATAATAATGATTTACATTTACAGCATTTGGCAGACGCTCTTATCCAGAGCGACTTACAACTGAGCAATTGAGGGTTAAGGGCCTTTCTCAAGGGCCCACTAGTGGTAGCTTAGTGGTGGTGGGGTTTGAACCCGTGATCTTTCCGGTCCAGAGTCCAACACATTAACCACTGGGCTACACCACCTCCGTACACGCTGTCACTGATGTTAAAGGCGGCAAATACACTGGATTCAATGGGGGATGTAAACTTTTGATCAGGGGTTGTTTCTGTTCATTCGTCTTCTATCGCTTTATGCAATCTTCCCTCCTTTTTTTCTCTCTCTCTTTCTAAATCTCGGTCTCTCTATATCTCGATATCTCTGTCTCTCAATTTCTAACTCTCTACCTCTCTCTCTCTCTCTCTCTCTCTCTCTCTCTCTCTCTTTCTCTATCTCTCTCTATTTCTAACACTGTCTCCATTTATCTCTCTATATCTCTCCCGGTTTCTCTCTCTGTCTCTCTCTCTTTGTCTCTGTCTCTTTCTAACTCTTTGTCTCTCTATATCTTTCTCTCTCTCTCTCTCTCTATTTCTAACACTCTAGGTCTCTTTTGTCTCTCCCTATTTCTCTCTCTTTTTCTCTTTCTCTCTCTCTCCCTCTCTACCTCTACCTCTCTCTCTCTCTTTTTTCTCTATTTCTAACACTGTCTCCCTTCATCTCTCTATATCTCTCCCTGTTTCTCTCTCTGTCTCTCTCTCTCTCACGCTGTTTCTCTCTCTCTTTCTCTTTCTAACTCTCTATCTCTCTATACCTCTCGATATCTCTCCCTGTTTCTCTCTATTTCTAACTTTCTATCTCTCTCTCAACCCCTCTCTCTCTCTCTTTGTCTTTCTCTTTCTCTCTTTATCTCTATCTCTATTTCTACCTCTCTACCTCTCTCTCTCTCGCTTTCTAACTCTCTGTCTCGCTATATCTCTCGATATCTCTCCCTATTTCTCTCTCTCTGTTTCTCTCTCTCTCTCTTTCTAACTCTCTACCTCTTTCTCTCTCTCTCTCTCTCTCTCTCTCTCTCTCTCTCTCTCTTTCTCTCGCCGTCTCTCTCATTTTGAACAGTCTCTTGTTCCGGAGATGAATGCGGGGAAAAGAAGGTTACTCTGTGGTACAGTGAAAGTCTCGGCGTTGTGTGCTGAAGGAACGAGAGAAACACACACACACACACACACACACACACACACACACACACACACAGAGAGAGAGAGAAGAAAGACAAAGCGCGGAGAGAGCCTTGACAGAGCTGCGAGTGATAAATCAAAACGGCGATATGATGTAAATGCAATAACGCACCGGGCCTCATAAATCATCGGAGCTCAGCGAGAGGCGCAAAAAAACAAAAAACAACAAAAAAGCCCAAAATAAAAAGTGCGGCACAGATCTGCTCACGCTGCGCGTTTCTTTTGTTTTTTAGCTAAAACAAAAACAAAAAAAAACATCATGGTCTAAAATTGTGTAAAAAAAAAAAAATGCCAATCCTCCCTTTTTTTATTTATGTGTGTGTGTGTGTGTGTGTGTGTGTGTGTGTGTAGTTATGATTGATGGCGACATACAGACTTTTGGAACGGTCATAGTTCTTGGAAATAAAGCAGGGACGAGCTCTGGTGTTTACGACAAGGCTCGAGGGAATAAATGCCTCTATCTGGAAAAACACAGACACGTAAACACCACTGACCAGAGGAAAAACAGCATTCAGAAGCAAGCATCAGCATAACGAGACCCACACACACACACACACACACACACACACATATGGCACACATGCAAGCATCTGGACCAAAAAAAAAATGCCAAGGCATAAGCTGATGTGTCCGGCTCGGGCCCCCGGGGGTCAGAGCCGAGTGTGCGGATGTTCATATAAGCGTTATGTATAAAGTTTGTGGAGCGCGTGGGCGAGGAGAACCGGGTCGTGTCCCCGGCTAACACCGCTGTTTTAACTCCAAATCACGAGAAGTGCTGAAAGCCTACTAATGGTGCTGCAGGGGCTGGCGGAGATATACACTCTGCATGATGACACACTCCTCACCTCGCTTCAGGGGAGCCTTCTTCCATCATAAAGACATTTCTGTGCTCTCTGTGTGTCGCCCGGGTACGAAAAAATAGACAACGCGCACACACACACACACACACACACACACACACACACACACACACACACACATAAACACACACATACACACACACAGAGGTTATACACACATTAACATCCATACATATATATATATATATATATATATATATATATATATATATATATATATATATATATATATGAAACATAGATACACAAATATAGCATACTCACTTATACTCACACACACACACACACACACACATACAATACACACTTTACACATACATACATATATATATATATAGATATATATATATATATATATATATATATATATATGTATATAGGTGAGTGTGAATATATTTGTGTATCTATGTTCATATATATATATATACACAAATATATGCACATATCACCTATACACACACACACACACACACATACAAACACACAGAGGTATACACACATTAACATCCATACATATATATATATATATATATTAACATAGATACACAAATATATGCACACTCACCTACCTACACACACACACACACAGAGAGGTATTCACACATTAACATCCATACACATATATACATATATATATTAACATAGATACACAAATATATGCACACTCACCTATACACACACATACACGCACTGCATGCAACATAATTAATTACGAAATCAAAGTAACAGTAATTACCGAGAGTTACCGAGAGAATTAAATTACGTCACTAATTTGATTCGAAAACTTTTTCCAGGGGGTTGAAATTTTTTTCCACGTAGAATGTTAGTTTCAAAGGTGCACGGTGGTTTAGTGGTTAACACGTTCGCCTCACACCGCCAGGGGTCCGGGTTCGATTCCCGTCTCGGCCATGTGTGTGTGTGGAGTTTGCATGTTCTCCCCGTGCCTTCAGGGGGTTTCCTTTTTTCTCCGGGTTCTCCGGTTTCCTCCCGGTCCAAAAACATGCACGGTAGGTTGATTGACAACTGGAAAAATTGTCCCTAGTGTATGAATGTGTGAGGGGTGTGTGAATGTGTGTGGTGTGTGTGTGAATGTGTGTGTGTGTGTGTGTGTGTGTGTGTGTGTGTTCTGTGATGGGTTGGCATTCCATCCAGGGTGGGTGTATCCTGCCTTAATGCCCATAGACGCCTGAGATAGACACAGACTCCCCGTGACCCGAGGGAAGATCGGATATAAAGCGCTAGGAAGATGAATGAATGAATGAATGAATGTATACCTGAATAATAAAAGTCACTGAACAATGAAAAATATGAATATATACAAAAAAGAAAAGCATTACTAAAATAAAATATTACTTGGTTAATGTGATTTGAACCTGTTCCTGTACCTCCCAGCGTCTCTACCTCAGGGCTGTATGCTGGGCGCTGGCACTTGTGACGCACATTGGCGGTTGTGACGTGTATTAATAGCGACAAATAACTTGAACACGTTTCATTTCGATGTTACAAGATCAGCTACAAATTTAGAATGACTATTAAAAAATAAAATAGACTTTTTATTGAGTTTCTTACTTTAAAATGTCTAATCTAATGTGTTTTTTTTAAAGTGTTTATTATCTTTCACGATAAAAAGCAACATTTCTAGAAATAAGATTTTTATTTCCGTCCTTAGATTTATGCATACGCACGTAAACACAAATATATACGAGGATAAATACACATTCAAATTCCATATACACATACAAACACAAATACACTCACACACACACACACAACACACACAAATAACGTGTTGTTATTCGATTTTGGGGGGACCGCATCAAAGCCAGCGACAAATCCAGGTGAGGTAAATGACGTTTGTTATCTCATTACAGAGGCTCCTGTCAGGCGCAGGGATGAATTATGCAGCACTTGGTTCTTTAGGAAAAATAGCCTTACATGCTTTTCGAGAAACATCTCTCAAACAATGTGCTGGAAGGAAGGACAAGCGGGTGAAGCGGGGGACAGGGACACGCGTCTATAAGACTCACTGATGTGGCCCGTCTGCCTATAAACACCTCGTATACTCACTCCTTTATTCCTTATGTAAGCAATATCTTGATGGTGTGAAACAGGATGATGACTAAGCAGGGTGTGTGTGGGTGTGTGTGTGTGTGTGTGTGTGTGTGTGTGTGTGTGTGTGTGTGTGTGTGTGTGTGTGTGTGTGTGTGAAAAAGTTTTGGAATCTCAAGGACCTCCTGGCATCACAAAGCCTGTCCATATTTATTTATTCAAATAAATAAATACATAAATAAATAAGGACAGGCTTTGTCCTTACACAAAATTTTGTTTGTATATGCATGTGTATAGATGTGAATTTGTGTGTATACTGTATATATATCTATATATATATATATATATATATATATATATATATATATATATATATATATATAATACATATATATCCCTGTTTATATTTGTGTTTATGTGCATATATACACATATGTATATTGTGCATATATATATATATATATCCCTGTTTATATTTGTGTTTATGTGCATATTATACACATATGTATATGTGCATATTTATATATATATATCCCTGTTTATATTTGTGTTTATGTAATGCATATACATTATACACTGCAAATGTATATTATTATGGAACTATAAATATAGTACAATCGGCCCGTCTGTCAATGAAAGG
>JACRUU010000008.1:3681147-3711147 GCA_030449085.1 Kryptopterus vitreolus | reverse complement strand
ATTTCTATTTCACACTATAGCAGAGTTAACTAGGAATAGGAACACGATAGAAATCTCCACAGTAACAACATGTAGTAGCGACGACTTCATGAATTTCTTCAATAACAAAATAACAAATATTAGGGAAAATATTCAGGCCTTAAATCCCGATTTTTTCATTGATTCTGGTGATAAACTAAATACACCAGACCAGATCCTAGATCATTTTACTCTTGTTGAAGAGAATGAATTAATTTCACTCATCTCTTCTGCTAAATCGACAACGTGTGTATTAGATCCCGTACCGACACACTTTCTTGAAACAGGTAGTAGCAGCAGTATCAGAACCCCTGCTGACAATAGTAAACTCTTCACTCAGCAGTGGGTATGTCCCAAAATCCTTTAAATTAGCAGTCATTAAACCACTAATTAAAAAACCTGACCTCGACCCCAGTGAACTAGCAAACTATAGGCCGATATCAAACCTCCCCTTCATTTCAAAAATCTTAGAAAAGGTAGTTGCACAGCAGTTAAGTTCGTACTTACTTAAGAATAACATACACGAAGTTTACCAATCAGGATTTAGACCTCATCACAGCACAGAGACAGCACTCGTCAAAGTAGTGAATGATCTCTTACTGGCCTCTGATCAAGGCTGTGTCTCTCTGCTGGTATTACTCGACCTCAGTGCAGCCTTTTGACACCATTGACCATAAAATTCTCCTTCACAGATTAGAAAAGGTAGTAGGAATTCAATTCAGGGAACAGTCCTTGCCTGGTTCAGGTCTTATTTAACTGACCGCTACCAGTTTGTAGATTTAAATGGTGACTATTCTGTGCATTCCCAGGTACAGTATGGTGTGCCACAGGGTTCGGTATTAGGCCCATTGCTCTTTTCTATTTACATGCTTCCTCTGGGCAACTTAATTCGTAAATACGATATTAATTTCCATTGTTACGCTGATGACACACAGTTATATGTCTCAGCTCGACCAAACGAAAAAAATCAGTTTAAGTAAAGTTGAGCAAGTGTGTGAAAGCCATAAGAGAATGGATGTTAAGTAACTTCCTCCTACTTAATCCGGGTAAAACAGAGGTTCTAGTACTCGGACCACATGCAGCTAGGAGTGAAATATCAGACCAAACATTAACTCTAGATGGTCTTTCTATCACACCCAGTACAACTGTAAAAGATCTGGGTGTGATTATAGATTCCAATCTCTCATTCGAAGCTCATGTAGATAATATTACTAAGATAGCATTTTTCCATCTCAGAAATATCGCCAAGATTAGGAATATATTGTCAATTAATGATGCAGAAAAACTAGTCCATGCTTTTATCACATCCAGGCTGGATTATTGTAATGCTTTACTGTCTGGATGTTCAGCACGGTGTATAAATAAACTTCAGTTAGTTCAGAACGCGGCAGCGAGAGTGCTCACTAGAACTAGGAGATATGAGCACATCACCCCTGTCCTATCCACACTGCACTGGCTCCCAGTGAAATTCCGTATAGAATTTAAAATATTACTTTTAACTTATAAAGCACTGAATGGTCTCGCCCCACAGTACCTGACAGAACTATTAGAGCCTTATGTTCCACCACGCCTGCTTCGATCAAAGGATGCAGGCTGTCTGTCAGTACCACGTATTAGGAAAATTACAGCGGGGGGCAGAGCTTTCTCCTTACAAAGCCCCAAAGTTATGGAACTCCCTCCCTATTAATGTTCGAGAATCAGACACAGTCTCAGTGTTTAAGTCCAGGGTAAAAACTTTCTTATTTAACCAAGCTTTTAGTGAATAGTCCTACCTTAGATAAAGGAGTAGATCTGGGGGACACATGGATGTTGAGTATTATAGTGATCTGGTGTGTTTAGTTGCTGTCTGCCTCACACTCTCATTAATCACTCAGGTTTGTGGTGGTGAGAGTGACTGTTTGCTTACACATCAGGAAGATCTCATGTCTGTGTTTCCCTCTGATTCTCCTTTTAGTTATGCTGTTATAGTTTATCCTGCCGGAGTCCACGTCTGCACTCGACACTAAATATATCCACTCCTATACTGCAACCATGACCTTTACTAACCACTCATTTCATTTCTCTCCTTTCTTTCTGTCTCTCCCTCTCTCTTCTCTCTCGCTCTCTCTCTCTCTCTCTCTCTCTCTCTCTCCGTTGAGCTACATGTCCCACTGCTGAGCTTGTCAGTGATCCAGACCCCCTCTCCACTCTGTTCCTGTCAGAACCTCCTGGTGACTCCGCCCCCGGCTGAATACACTCCACACTACACAATAAACATCCTCAACCACACACACACACTAACTAACAACCCAAATGAGGATGGGTTCTCTGTTGAGTCGGGTTCCTCTCAAGGTTTCTTCCTGTTCCCAGGGAGTTTTTCCTTGCCACCGTCGCTTCGGCTTGCTCAACAAGAAACAATTAGTGCTAAACTGATTTTCACTTTTCAAACATTAGTATTATGTAAAGCTGCTTTGGGACGATGACACATTGTAAAAAAGCGCTTTATAAATAAAATTGAATTGAATTGAATTGAATGAATGAATAGTAGAACGATGTGTGGATCAACGTTGTTTTGTATGGCAGTGGCAGATTATACGCACAACATTCATTCATTCATTCATTGATTCCTCTTCTACCGCTTTATCCGATCTTCTCTCGGGTCACGGGGAGTCTGTGCCTATCTCAGGCGTCTAAGGGCATTAAGGCAGGATACACCCTGGATGGAATGCCAACCCATCGCAGGACACACACACACACACACACACACACATACACACATTTCACACACTAGGGACAATTTTTTTCCAAGGTGCCAATCAAACCTACCGTGCATGTTTTTGGACCGGGTAGGAAACCGGAGAACCGGGAGAAAAACCCCCTGAGGCACGGGGGGAGAACATGCACAAAACTCCACACACACATGGCCGAGACGGGAATCGAACCCGGACCCTGGTGGTGTGAGGCGAACGTGCTAAACACTAAACCACCATAAATATCCACCAAATATGTTTTGTTTTTTTTTACATATTTTGAAAATATACGGAAAAACAAAAAACATTGCCTAATGATTTTTAGCTTTTTTGGATTGAATACTGACAATAGAAAAATGTAAAAGAAAAATTGCTTGTTATTGTTTCCGAGAGACGAAAAAAAAAAACCCCGGCATATTTATTTTCCCTATTATTTAATGACAGTAATTAAAATCGCACAATGTCCAATTTTCTCCACCTTGAGAGTAGAATGGATTTGCTTCGGAAAAAAAAAAAAAAAAAAAAAAAAAAAAAAAAAAACATTATTTTAAGCACTATGATGTAATGCACGGCGATCCGTTTGGTGCGAATGATTACACGCGTGTGAATTACAATTCGTTAAAATAGACCGGGATAAATTTAATCTAGATGAATAAATTGTCTCTCTCTCTTTATTGATCAGCCTGATCCGTTTTATTTCCACACCTTCGGTGAAACATCCATTTCCCCCGACGAATTGTTGTTATTTTCTCTGTAAGTGAATACTATCTAGGGGTTAAATGGTTAGCACGTTCGCCTCACACCGCCGCCAGGGTCCGGGTTCGATTCCCGTCTCGGCCATGTGTGTGTGGAGTTTGTGCATGTTCTCCCCGTGTACCTCAGGGGGTTTTTCTCCGGGTTCTCCCGGTTTCCTCCCCCGGTCCAAAAACATGCACGGTAGGTTGATTGGCACCTTGGAAAATTGTCCCTAGTGTATGAATGTGTGTGTGTGTGTGTTGTGTGTGTGTGTGTGTGTCCTGCGATGGAAGTGGATCCACCGTCCATCTATCCATCCATCCATCCATCCATCCAACCGTCCATGTGTGTGTGTGTGTGTGTGCCCTGCGATGGGTCGGCATTCCATCCAGGGTGTATCCTGCCTTAATGCCCATAGACGCCTGAGATAGACACAGACTCCCCGTGACCCGAGGGAAGATCGGATGTTAAAGCGCTAGAAGAATGAATGAATGAATGTTGTGCGGGGGCATCGTGTAACAGGTTAAAAAGGT
Organism: Kryptopterus vitreolus; assembly: GCA_030449085.1. Lineage (NCBI taxonomy): Eukaryota > Metazoa > Chordata > Actinopteri > Siluriformes > Siluridae > Kryptopterus > Kryptopterus vitreolus. The sequence goes on along the minus strand of JACRUU010000008.1, from coordinate 3,707,132 downwards.
GCTTAAACTTGCTTTGGGTTAAGGTGCTTCCACTTGCTTTTGGTTATTAGATGTATATGGCCCTTTAAGCATAATAGACTAGCACTCTGTTCATTGGCTGGCAGCATGTTGGAAACTTTTTGGTTCACTCATTAATATTGGCAGCAAGAGCGTGGTTGTGTTGGCTCTCTAAAATGTGATTTTCTTTTGTTGCTCTTTTTATATTTTAATGATGTATTTTTCTTTTTTTCCAAATGGTTATTTCACCCGTCTCAGGATGTCGTGCATAACTGCTGTGAAATGATCACCCTGTTTGAATGTTTTGCCAGGTACATGTTTTTCATATTTCTGTATCTCACAAACTGTTATATATTTACTTTTAAAAAAACTCATTAATATTCGCGCCAGCCAAGAGCGTGGTTGTGGTGGATGTCGTGCATAACTGCTGTGAAACTGATCACCCTGTTTGAATGTTTTGCCAGGATTAAATCTTCCACCGATGCGCGAAGTGGTGTCCATTGTCAAAATTATTACACACAACGCAGATACAAGCCGTTACAATGGTGCCGTGACCGTGACTCTGGAAACAGCGTGCTGGAGCGACTGATCGGAGGTTTCCGGAGGTGTTCGTACCGTGGGTGAAGAGAGCATTTCGCGTGAGGAGCTGTTTGGTGCAGTACCGCTTGTAACCACAAGGAGGAGAAAAGTATCGTGTTTCACCGCTGGAGAAAGCAAGGTTCTGGTATTGTGGCACCAATTTGGACATGATATTGATAACAATAGCAGTTGAAGATCTAATTTCGAAGCATAATTTTTTTTCTGAAGACTAGTCAAACGGAGAGACATTTTTGATACATTTTTGGTTTATTGAAAAGTACTGAAGCTTTGCATTGAAGACTAAAACTTTGCACAAATATATTTTCATTGAACTTTGAACTCTGAAACTAGGATATTTTTCTCTTCTCTTGCCCTTTGAAAGTTTAATTGAGAATACATTTACATTTTTTTTTACAAAAGGGGAGAACATTTTATCTTCTGAGTAATTTTTTTTTGTGTGTTATTCAACATTACCATTGTCTGTGTTGGATATGGAGTCAGAGAACAGTTTTGGGAGAGGTAGAGGGCTTTTCATGTTCTCACCTATGCCATCAGTGGGGAGAGGTAGATTAAATTATACTCCCATTACATCCACTCCTATGTTTGATTTAGATACAGTACAGGATGTAAACTATCAGTTAAGTCCTCCACCGTCCAAGCTAAGTGAAAGTGTACTGAAACAACCAAACATGAAGGAGAACAACGAGTCAATGGAATTAATAGTGGGGATGGTAGAGCGTATGGGTCGCTCTATCGGGGAGAGCATTGCTTCCTGTTTAGAGTCTAAAGGGTGTGTGTCTAATAGCACAGACTCATCTGTCTTAAACAGAGTTCTGAAATCTGAAATCAAAGAACCCGTTTGTTTTAGGGGTGACCGAGCTGAGCCATACACAATACATGAGTGGGAAGCTATAGTGCTGTCATATTTGCGCAAAATCGGCACTCCAATTGAAGAACAAGCTGATGAAGTCATAAGTAGACTTATGGGGCGGGCACGAGAAGTTGTGAGGGTGGGCTTGCGCAGTAACCCCTCTATCGATTTGTGCAAGGGTCCAAGTCCTATTTTTGATTTGCTGAAAAAGCATTTTAGTGACACAGCTTATTCTAGCATGCCGTTAGCTGACTTTTATGGCACACTACCACATGCTGATGAGGACCCCTTCGATTACTGGCTGAGGCTAAATCGAGCTATGGACATGGCTGAGGACTGTTTAAAGAGACAGAATAAGAAGATCGACGATCTGTCCCGTGAGCTCACTGTAATGTTTATCAGACATTGTCCAGACCCTGAGCTTTCCCTTATATTCAAGTGCAGACCTGTGGAGCAGTGGACAGCAGCTGAAGTTCATGCACGGTTGGAAGAGTATGGTAGAGAGAAACGATGTAGCTCTGTGTCTAGAGTGCCTCAAGCTATCACTCTTTTGAAACAAGAAGTTGCTGCTCAGTCTCCTGAAACAAAGGTGAAGACAACTGTTAAGCCAGAATCTGTTGTACATCATACTCCACCTAAGAGAGGGCCGCTGAACCCATGGAGCGAATCTTGGCAATGTTGGAACGTGTCTTGGAGAACGGGCAACCAAGAAATCAGGCTGGTACAGAGCGGCATCCCCCCAAGTCATACAGAAACAGAGTACGGCCTACTCTACCATGTGAAGTGTGTGGAGATGTTAGCCACACCACTCATTTTCACTGCAGAGCGAATCACCTGTGCTTTCTTTGTTATAAAGCAGGTCATGCACGTGTAGAGTGTCCTAAAGCTAAAGCTTGCACTGGCAGTATGATGCCCGAGTCGGATGCTGTTCCACGTACGGGAAACGAATAGGCCTGCATGCGGAGGGGGTGAGTGTAAGGCCAACTGATAATCCCCCATCATTGTTGGATTTTGATCTGGAATCTGTATATAAAAGTGTATACGAAGAGAGTAGTTATGAATGTACAGTTGTCTTGCAAAATGCACAAAAACTTGAGCCATATGATGATCTGTTCTACACCACAGTGACTATTGGTGGAAAAGTTGAGGCAAAAGCGATGCTTGACACTGGGTCAATGGCTTGTACCATGAGCTCCAAGATTTTACCACAATTGCTGTGTACTGGTGTGTTGTCAAGCCCTTCACTTGCTCCAACAGATGTTGTATTGGTCGGATGTGGAGGCACCAGAACAAAACCTTTAGGAATGAGTGAGCTGGAAATGGATGTTTACGGCTGTCAAGTCACTGTTCCAACTTTGGTAGTTGAGGGCCAAAATGATGATCTGATTCTTGGCAGTAATCTCTTGAAACATTTGATCCATCAGCTGAGAAGTTCTTCAGAGTTACTAATAAGTGTGTCTGAACATAATTGTGATAACACTGAACGAAACAAGCTGCTTGATCTATTAGCCAATGTGGAGAAATGGGGAAATGGTGCTGTCCCTGATTTAGTGGGAACAGTAAAGATCAAAAAGGCAGTGTCACTTGAACCTATGACTGAAAACTTAGTTTGGGGCAGATTGCAAAGTACTCATGACATCTCAGCTGGCAGTGCTGTCATTTTGGAGCCCAGCAGGGTGAAATCAAGGCCAAGGTCAGTGCTAGTTGGAAAAACAGTAGCATTGTTACGCAAAGATGGATGGGTGCCGCTCAAAGTGATAAATCCTTCTGAGAAAGCAATTACTTTGAAAAGAAATTCTGTGCTTGCAGATGCTTTTCCTTGCATGGCATTGCAGGATTTTGACTACTCTGAAATTTCTGATGGTTGCTTGCTTGACCTTGAACAAAACGTCCAGAGAACTGCTGATGTGTTGACTGACAGACAGGATGGGATGAGTGTAACAAGTGTTCCAAACTTACCAACCAATCTTGGATCAAACAACTCATGTGTTGCTGATGGCACAACAGTCTTACGTGACTTGGGCTTAGCTGACTTGGATGTGGAGTCTTGCAATGTGTCCGCAGACTGCAAAGCAAAACTTGTTCAGCTCATCTCCCAGTATCTTTCTATCTTTTCCAAACACAAGTTGGACTGTGGAAAGGCAACCGGTTTTGTTCATCGCATTCGCTTAAGTGACGACAAGCCATTTCGGTTGCCGTATCGACGCATTGCTCCAAATCAGTATGAAAGTCTTCGTCAAGCACTGAATGAGATGGAAGAACGTGAAATAATACAAAAATCTAGTAGCGAGTTTGCATCACCTCTTGTCCTAGTCTGGAAGAAGTCAGGAGACTTGAGAATATGTACAGACTTCCGTTGGATAAATGCTCGCACAATCAAGGATGCGCATCCACTTCCCCATCAAGCAGACGCCCTTGCTGCGTTGGGTGGAAATGCCTATTTTTCGACCATGGACCTCACATCTGGCTACTATAATGTGGAAGTTCATGAAGATGACCGGAAATACACAGCGTTTACATCACCCTTTGGGTTATATGAATATAATCGCTTACCGCAGGGCCTGTGTAACAGTCCGGCCACCTTTATGCGAATGATGTTGACAATATTCGGGGATCAGAACTTCATCAGCCTTCTATGTTATCTGGATGATGTCCTGGTGTTTGCACCCACTGAAGAGCTGGCATTGGAGCGTCTGGAAATGGTGTTTAGGCGATTGAAGACTCATAATCTCAAGCTCGCTCCAAAGAAGTGTCATCTTTTACGGAGTTCTGTAAAATTTTTGGGCCACATTATCAGTGCAGACGGTATTGCTACCGATCCAGAAAAAGTTAAAGCCATTACTTCTGTCTCTGAGGATGACCTGATGGTTGATGGTACCAATGTCCCTAGTCAGCAGAAAATAAGGTCTTTTCTTGGAATGGTAGTGTTTTACCAGCAGTTTATTGAAGACTGTTCGTCTATTGCCAAACCATTGTTCAATCTTACTGCTGGAAGAAAAGCATCACGCGGGAAGTGGAAGCGTCGAACGTGTCAGAGAGAATTGTCCGCTTCAGACTGGACTGAGGAATGCAGTCAAGCATTTTTCAAATTGAAGCAGGCTTTGCTTGATCAAGTCTTGTTGGCTCACCCAAATTTTGACGAGCCTTTCTTGCTTTCAGTAGATGCTTCAAGTAATGGGCTCGGAGCAGTTTTGTCGCAGCTTCCAGCTGGAGGAACTACAGCTAGGCCTGTTGCTTTCGCAAGCAAGTCGCTTACCTTTGCCCAGTCACGATACCCTGCACATCGATTGGAGTTTTTCGCTATGAAATGGGCTATCTGTGACAAATTCCATCACTGGCTCAGGGGTCAGAAATTTACAGTTTGGACAGACAACAACCCATTAACATATATTCTGTCCAAAGCAAAACTGGATGCTTGTGAACATAGATGGGTTGCGAAACTAGCACCTTACCAGTTTGACATCAAGTATGTTCCTGGTCCAAAAAATGTTGTTGCTGACGCCCTGAGCCGAGAGCCCTTTGTGCACCCTAGCGTACTCCATCGCCTCACAAGAAGTTCCTTACAGTGAGTTGTTGGCAGAAGCTGCTGATGTGCGCACTGACCATGTCCAAGATGTCTTTCGTTGGTCTACTCACCCCTTTTGACAGTACTCCTGATGCTGAAGGTGTGGCCATTGCTTGTCATACAGCTAAAGCATCCTTACCTGGTACAATGTCAATGCAGGAAGTGGAAGCTGTTCTGCACTCATGCAGGCATACCGATTCAAACATCAGGTCACATAGCTTGTTGCTGCCTCACCTTCCACAAGCAATAATGCCATCTGAATCACCCAACGTTGATGTGATGTCCCGTGACTATCTCATGAAGAAGCAACAAGAAGACAATGTTTTGAGCAGAGTGATTTGGTTTGTCGAGAGAGGACGGAGACCTAGCAGGAGGGAACGAACGAATGAACCAGCAACTGTCTTGAAACTTGTCAAACACTGGGGAAAGCTACTAATGAAGAGTGGCGTGTTATACAGGGTTTCAAAGGATAGCGTCACCAAAAGGAAGACATACCTGTATGTCGTGCCTGATGCAGTGAAAATCATGGTGTTAAAAGGTGTTCATGACCAAGCAGGACATCAAGGTCAGCAACGGACTCTGTATCTTGCCCGGCAAAGGTTCTTTTGGCATGGCCTGGAGAAGGATGTGAGGGAGTACGTGAGGTGCTGCCGTCGTTGCGTAATCAGCAAGACTCCAGAACCAGAGGGTCGTGCGCCGTTAGAGAACATCATTACGACGGAGCCTCTTGAACTCGTCTGCATAGACTTTTGGTCGGCGGAGGACTCTGCCAACCGATCCCTGGATGTACTTGTTGTGACCGACCACTTTACCAAGATGGCCAGTGCATTCTTGTGTCCGAATCAGTCTGCCAAAGCTGTAGCGCATCAATTATGGCACAACTACTTCTGTGTGTTACGGCTTTCCTGTACGAATCCACTCTGACAGAGGAGCTAACTTTGAAAGTGCTCTGATTGCTGAGCTGTTAACCGTCGCTGGAGTTCAAAAATCAAGAACAACCCCTTATCATCCAATGGGTAATGGAGCATGTGAGAGGATGAACAGGACTCTGGGAAACATGATACGTGCACTGCCAGCAAAGGCCAAGCACAAGTGGCCTCAAGTACTGAAATCTTTAACTTTTGCTTATAATTGCACCATCCATGAGACCACAGGATTTGCTCCTTTCCTGTTGATGTTTGGGAGGATTCCGCGGCTGCCTGTGGACCTGGTATTTGAAACGGTTTTGGACAATCCTGATGTTGTGAACTATGACAGCTATATCCAGGCTCTTCGGAGGGATATGAAGGAGGCAATGCGCATTGCACAGGCATCTGCTTTGAAACAGCTGAAGAGACATGCTGACTTGTACAACAGGAAGGTTAAGGGTGGACCAGTTGATGTTGGTGATCGAGTTTTGCTTGCCAACAAGGGAGCACGCGGGAAACGAAAGCTTGCTGACCTTTGGGAAGATACGACATACACTGTTGTTGGACTTAACAAAGACAGTCATACCTACAGAATTCAACACAGTCATACTGGAGTTGTGAAGACTGTGCATCGTAACCTTATAATGCCAGTCAACTTCCTCCCACTTCCTGATGATGACTTGGAAAGTGAGACAAACGATAATCACCTAAGTGACTCGGAGAGCGAAGATTCTGTGGTTGCTGATGTGTCTGAGGATGCTTCTAACTACAGGACACAAGAGTGGGTGTCACAGCTACCTTCTAATGGTATAAACGACACAGACACAGATGATGTGGGAGAAGTTACAGACGTTCTTAAGTCCATACAGCCTGTTGAGATGGCTCAGTCTAATGAATTGGAGCAGGATGTGATTAACAGCTCTGAAACAACCCAGCTGAGACCTGAGGGTAATGGTGATGTTGAGAGTATGGACAAGAGTGTACCTGAATCGGCTGCAGAGCAAGTTGAGATATCTGCACCTGGTCTGTTAAGTGTTGCAATACCTAATTGTGGTCACCTTTGATAAAGCCAATTCAGTGTCTAATATTAGTGTTCGCAACTTTCCTGCTGAAAGTTCACTAAGTCGTGTAAGATCCAGAGCCGGTCGGCTGTTCAAACCAGTTACAAGGTTTATTGAGATAATGCACCAGCAAAAAGTTCTGGGGTAAACATGAACATACTGAGTGTTACATGGTAACTCATTTTTCTGTATTCTTTATTTGACATGCTTTTACTTTTTGATTGTTTTAAAGAAGCGTAATGTACTGTATTAACTTGAGACCAGAGTTAAGACTCTTTGTGGGAAACTTGTGTGTCCAAATGTGTGAATTGTCATTGTTTAGCTAACATGTAATGGGCATGTTTGTCTATGAGTGTTTAGGGGATTGGCCACCCTCTTTTCACTCTAATTCCTTTGGGAATAGTGTCTAACTGAATTCAACTGACAATTTCATGAGATTTTGAACACTATACATTCTTTTTCTTTTCTATTTTTTTTATTACTGTATATGGTTGTTGGTTTATGTACCTGATGTTATGTTGTGGTCAGTGATATCCTTGATTATTTGGCATTGATGTTTTGTGTGGAAGCAAGTGGAATTCAGCAGGGGGGAGTGTAACAGGTTAAAAAGGTGCTTCCACTTGCTTTTGGTTTTGGTTATGGCCCTTTAGATGTAGCACTCTGTTATGGCCCTTTGGAAACATGTTGGAAACCTTTTCCGGTTCACTCATAATCGCGCCAGCCAAGAGCGTGGTTGTGGTGGTGAGTGCTCTCTAAAATGTGATTTTCTTTTGTTGCTCTTTTTATATTTTAATGATGTATTTTTTTCTTCATTGCCTCTGTTCATTGCACCCGTCATTGCAGGATGTCGTGCATAACTGCTGTGAAACTGATCACCCTGTTTGATTGTTTTGCCAGGTACATGTTTTTCATATTTCTGTATCTCACAAACTGTTATATATTTACTTTTAAAAAACTCATTAATATTCGCGCCAGCCCAAGAGCGTGGTTGTGGTGGATGTCGTGCATAACTGCTGTGAAACTGATCACCCTGTTTGAATGTTTTGCCAGGATTAAATCTTCCACCGATGCGCGAAGTGGTGTCCATTGTCAAAATTATTACACACAACGCAGATACAAGCCGTTACCACACGGTTGCTTAGTGGTTAGCACGTTCGCCTCACACCGCCAGGGTCCGGGTTCGATTCCCGTCTCGGCCATGTGTGTGTGGAGTTTGCATGTTCTCCCCGTGCCTCAGGGGGTTTTTCTCCAGGGTTCTCCGGTTTCCTCCCCCGGTCCAAAAACATGCACGGTAGGTTGATTGGCACCTTGGAAAATTGTCCCTAGTGTATGAATGTGTGTGTGTGTGTGTGTGTGTGTGTGTGATGGGTCGGCATTCCATCCAGGGTGTATCCTGTCTTAATGCCCATAGACGCCTGAGATAGACACAGACTCCCCGTGACCCGAGGGAAGATCGGATAAAGCGGTAGAAGAATATGAATGAATGAATGAATGAATGAATGAATACTATCTGACAAGACGAAGTCTGTTCGAGGTGGCTAGATTACAAGTCCGACCCTCAAACGCTCCGTCAGCCGCTCCCAATAACACCACGTCTCTCTGATGTATTCTTCCTCTCTTGATTCCTAATTCCGAAAGGTCGTCAGATTTGACAGATCCATGAATAGAGAACGCTGTGATTTTGCCCCCCCCCCCCCCCCCCCCCCCCCGACGTCCTTCACGCCACGCCAGAAACCTCGCTATAGACAATTGGGCATTAATTATGTAAAATATTGGCGATAAAACATATCTGTATCCCGGCGGGGTTAAAGATCTGCTAACAGGCCGGCGTGACAGTATCGCGTCCCCCTAATCCATCATCGTTAGGCCGGAAGAATGAGATCATTACCGAAGACGCCACGCTTTTCCATTACGAGTGAAAAAAAAGACCCCGAGTGCGGGAGATAAACAAATAAATGAAGGCGGCGTTGAATAAATCAAAGGGATTGATGGTGAGGATCGACACGCGCATGCTTTATGACGTTGGTAGTGACGTTGATGAAGGCGATAGATTCCTCCAGCGCTCCGTTTTTATTATCCAAATTGTTGGATATCGGTCTGCGGGAAAGAGCGAGCGCTATTCGTCCTAATCGCCGCGTCCGTCTGTCACCTTGTCACCGTGTTTTTTTTCCCCTCTCTCCCCTTTTCAGTTTATACGTCAATAAAATCGAGCAGGCGTCAAAGGCATTCTTTCTCCGACGCGTTTGATGTTCATAAATCACGACTCCCTCTGTCCACCACTTCATCTGCACTCCTGTGTTTCACCTCATAATGAGGTCCAGCTATCCATCCATCCATCAACTGTCATCCATCCAGCCACTGTCCACTCCAACCGTCCATCCATCCATCCATCATTCAACTGTCCATCCATCCAACCGTCCATCTATCCATCCATCCATTCAACTGTCCATCCATCCAACCGTCCATCTATCCATCCATCCATCCATCCATCGTCATCCATCCATCCATCCATCAACCATCCAACCATCCATCCATCCATCCAACCGTCCATCTATCCATCCATCCATCCATCCATCCATCCATCCATCCATCCAACCATCCATCCATCCATCCATCCATCCATCCATCCATCCATCCATCCAACTGTCCATCTATCCATCCCTCCATTCAACTGTCCATCCATCCATCCACCAAATGTCCATTACTCCATCCATCCATCCATCCATCCATCCATCCATCCATCTATCCATCCATTCAACCATCCATCCATCCAACGGTCCATCTATACATCCATCCATCCATCCTAAGGTCCATCAATCCATCCATCTATTCATCCATCCATCCAAAGATCCATCTATCCATCCATCTATTCATCCATCTCTTCATCCATCTATTCATCCATCCATCCAACCATCCACCCATCCATCCATCCGTCCATCTATCCATCCATCCATCCATTCAACCACCCATCCATCCAAAGGTCCATCTATCCATCCATCCATCCATTCAACCACCCATCCATCCAAAGGTCCATCTATCCATCCATCCATCCATCCATCCATCCATCCAAAGATCCATCTATCCATCGATCTATCATCCATCCATCCAACCATCCAACTATCCATCCATCCCACCGTCCATCTATCCATCCATTACGAGTGAAAAAAAAGACCCCGAGTGCGGGAGATAAACAAATAAATGAAGGCGGCGTTGAATAAATCAAAGGGATTGATGGTGAGGATCGACACGCGCATGCTTTATGACGTTGGTAGTGACGTTGATGAAGGCGATAGATTCCTCCAGCGCTCCGTTTTTATTATCCAAATTGTTGGATATCGGTCTGCGGGAAAAGAGCGAGCGCTATTCGTCCTAATCGCCGCGTCCGTCTGTCACCTTGTCACCGTGTTTTTTTTCCCCTCTCTCCCCTTTTCAGTTTATACGTCAATAAAATCGAGCAGGCGTCAAAGGCATTCTTTCTCCGACGCGTTTGATGTTCATAAATCACGACTCCCTCTGTCCACCACTTCATCTGCACTCCTGTGTTTCACCTCATAATGAGAACAACTAGCCTAGCCTTTATTTGTCACATATATACATTACAGCACAGTGACACGTGTTCCGAAGCCTGTGTTTATCCATCCATTCATCCATCCATCCAACCGTCCATCTATCCATCCATCCATCCATCCATCCATCCATCCAAAGGTTCATCTATCTATCCATCCATCCATCCAAAAGTCCATCTAATCCATCCATCCAACTGTCCATCTAGCCATCTAGCCATCCATCCATCCAAAGGGTCATCATCTATCTCCATCCATCCAAAAGTCCATCTAATCCATCCATCCATCCAACCGTCCATCTATCTATCCATCCATCCATCCATCCATCCATCCATCCATCCAAAGGTTCATCTATCTATCCATCCATCCATCCATCCAAAAGTCCATCTAATCCATCCATCCATCCAACTGTCCATCTAGCCATCTAGCCATCCAACCATCCACCCATCCATACATCCATCCATCCATCCAACCATCCAACTGTCCGTCTATTCATTCATCCATCCATCCAACCACCCATCCATCCATCCATCCACCCATCCAACCGTCCATCTATCCATCCATCCATTCATCCATCCAAAGGTTCATCTATCTATCCATCCATCTAATCCATCCATCCATCCAACTGTCCATCTATCCATCCAGCCATCTATCCATCCAACCATCCATCCATCCAACTGTCCATCTATTCATCCAACCATCCACCCATCCATCCAAAGGTCCATCTATCCATCCATCCATCCAACTGTCCATACATCCATCCAACCATCCAACCATCCACCCATCCATCCATCCATCTATCCATCCTTCCATCCATCCATCCATCGAACTGTCCATCTATCCATCCATCCATCCAACCGTCCGTCTATCCATATATCCAACTGTCCATACATCCATCCATCCAACCAACCGTCCATCTATCCATCCATTCATCCATCCATCCAACTGTCCATCCATCCATTCAACCATCCATCCAACCATCCACCCATCCATCTATCCATCCATCCAACCATCCATCCATCCATCCATCCATCCATCCATCCATCCATCTATCCATCCATCCATCCATCTGTCCATCCATCCAACTGTCCATCTATCCATTCATCCATCCAACTGTCCATCCATCCATCCATTCATCCATCCATTCATTCATTCAGATGTTTGTATGGTAAAAATGTTCCCTTTATTTGAACTATGGGACTCGACCCTGCGTTGTGTATCTGTTTATTGCACAAAGTTTTTGTTGTTGTTTATTTTGTGTAGATCCTGTACAGTTTCTTTTCCTGGGAACTTCTCTGAAAGAGTCAAACTTCAGTTATAGGATTTACATAGGATCTCTACACACACACACACACACTAAACACACACAACACACACACCACACACCCCAAACACACACACAAAACACACACACACACCACACACACACTGTCAACAGCAAAAAAAATCAACAGGACAGATATTTATTTCTTTATTTAAACTAGTGACCTGTTTCTGACATCCTCCACTAAAATCTCCTCCAAACTCCCAATGGCTCCTCATCATCATATTCTCCAAAGACAAGATGGCCGCCACGCACCAGATGCTCAGAGGTTACTTTCTCTGTTCACACCAGGAGGTCGTTGTTTTCCTGACATCCTGAAGTGTTTCCACACTCACACAAAAAAACACAAACAACAACAAAAACACACCTACACTTTCTAACGGGGAGATCCCAGCGCGGCATAAACAATACGATGAACTTTTGAACTTTTGTAATTACGTTTGTTTGTTTGTTTGTTTGTTTGTTTTAGCGTTAAAATACGTTCTGAGCAAATAAAAACATCACCGTAAAAATAGTCATATATGTTTAGTCTAGAGATGAGACGGACTAAAATGTTGTGGAGACACGACTGTAAAATGATCCGACTGAGGAACGCTCTATAGCAGGAGATCTTCCACTCCATCCCATATTTTCATATGAGGCATGTCCCGTCTGGAAGACGTTTGATTAATGGAAGGGTCCTCTATCCATCCATCCATCCATCCATCCATCCATCTATCCATCCCTCCATCCATCCCGCTATCCATCCACCTGGCATCCCATTTATAATACCGGTCGGGGAGGGAAGATCCCGGTTTTTTGAAACTGGAAGGGGAGTCCTTACATCTAACAGGCAATAATCCCATCTATCCATCCATGATCCAGCCCAGCCAGCATCCAGCCTGCCCGATCCATCAGCCAGAAGCAAAGTAATCCAAGATCTACATCAGCCATAGAGCTCATGTTTTCCAAGTGATGACCAAGCAACATTCATCCAGGCCAGAAGGCAGTAGCAAGCCAGCGGGACAGCGAGATCACCGAGCCAGACAGCTAGAGCAGCCATCCAGCCAGCCAGCGAGCCAGATCATCAGCGATGCATATCCAGCGTTCAGTACAAAAAACGTCTTCCCAATCTCTGCAGCATCCATCTGGCCATCCCGAGCAGCCAGCAGCCCATCATCCAGCCATCCATCAGCATCACAGCCAAGCATCCTCCAGCATTGTCCACTTGCATCCATACCAGCCAGATCCATCCATCCATCCTGCAGCACCATGCCAGCCAGCCAGCCAGCTATCCAGCCATCAGGCAGCCAGCCAGCCAGCCATTTCTCACAGCTTTCAGCCTCCATCCAGCAGTCCGAGCGAGCTCGCAGCTATTGAAGCATCCTAGCCAGCTACAGCCATCCCCCTCCATCAATCAGCACGCCACTAGCATCAGCTATCAGCCCACCATTCAGCAGTAGCAGCCAGCCAGGGAGCCAAGCTAGCAATCCAGGAGCCAGCCATCAGCAGCCGCCAGCCCATCTACCATCCATCCATATCCATCGGCCATCCAGCCATCCATCAGCATCAGCCATCCTTCAGCCCATAGCACATCCAGCACAGCCATCCAGCATAACCCGGGACATTCATCATCCATCTATCCAGCATCCATCCAGCATCTATCCATTGCCATCCATCCATCCATCTCCATCCATCAATCTATCATATATCTCATCCATCCATCATCCATCCATATCCTATCCTCCATCCTCATCCATCCTCTATCTACCCTTCCATCTATCCATCTATCATTCATCCATCCAACCATATATCAATCCATCCACATCCACTATCCATCCATCTATATCACATCCATTCATCCATCTCATCCATCCATCCATCATCCTTCCATTCAAGCCTCATCACCATCCATCCACATCCATCCATCCATCCAACTGTCCATCCATCCATCCATCTATCCATCATTCCATCCATCCATCCATCTATCCATCATCTATCCATTCATTTCCATCCATCCCACCTATCCATCCATCCATCTATCCAGCCATCCCCATCCATCTATTCATCCATCTGTTCAGCCATTCATCCATCCATCCATCTATCCATCCATCCATCCATCCATCCATCGCATCTATTCACTCCATCCATCAATCATCCATCCTCTATCTATCTATATATTATCCTACCATCATCCATCCATTCATCCTATCTATCATCCATCCTATATATATCCTATCTATCAACTGTCATCTATTCATCCATCCATCAATCTATGATCTATCTAATCTTATCAATCTATCCGTCCTAGTCTATCTATGTATCATATCATATCCATCTATCTGTCCGTCACTATCAGGCATCATCTACTCTATCTGTCTGTCTGTCTGTCTGTCCGTCCGTCCGTCAGTCCATTCATCTACCTATCTATTCAGCCATCCATCCATTAATGTTAATGCAAAATAATAAATAAATAAATAAATAAAATAATGTAGGTATATAGCGTAAAATATATAGATACAGGCTAAAATCACGCTACGTCTGTCGCCCTAACATTATTAACGTTATAAAGAAGCATCGTGTCATTGTACGAGGTTTTATAGCAGTAAGAAGTGGGACATTTCTCCCCCAATCAGGAAGTAAATATGGCGTTATTTGTATTATAGTAAAGTATTAAAGTATTAAAGTAAAAGCTTTAGAGCAGGCGAATATATTTTCCGATGTCCTGAGAACTCATTACGAAATATAATAAAGCACATACAATATACGTATTGCGATGTTTCGGAAAGCGGAAGGAGCGCGATTGAATTAAGTCGGCGCACAACACATTCACTCGCCACATAAAAGAGCGATTCACCCTCGACTTTCTTCCTGAATGTCTCCTTTATTTCTACATCATTTCACATTCATTTCTTTTTTTTTCATTTCTGTTCTTCGTTAACTTTTAATTAGTTTTATTAACCTTCTGCTCTGTCTTCATTCTGCCTAATCATCTCCTACATGGATCTGACAGCCAGGTGTCCATGTACTCTATACACCTCCTGATGTTCCACTGCAAAATAACAAAGAAGGAATATCTTTCATATATAGGAATAGGGGGTACAAACTTTTGCACCACCGTCTACTGTTGTTTATTGGGTTTAACGCCGTTCCGGTAGGAAGTATGGAACATGTGATGAAGAATGGGGGGAGTGTGCTGCGATGAGGAAGGGATAGAAAGATGAGTGGTGTGGTGATGGAGATTAAAGCGATGAGTGGAGCAGTGGTAGGATGATGGAGGGATGAGTGGTGTAGGGAGGATAGAGGGATGAGTGGTGTAGTGGTGCAGAATAGAGGGATAAATGTCTGTCTGTCCGTCCGTCCAATCTATATATCCATCCGTCTGAATCGTTTATATCTATCTCTATCTAATCTATCTACTTATCTATCTATCTCTATCTATCTAGAGATGTATCTATCTATCTATCTATGTATCTATCTATCTATCTATCTATCCATCAATCCATTCATCCATCTGTCCATCCTTCCATCTAACTTTAGTTTATTGAGAAGTGGTAGATGATGGAGGGATGAGTGGGCGGTTGGAGAGGATGGAGGGATGAGTGGAGCGGTGGTAGATGATGGCAATTATCTATCTATCTATCTATCTATCTATCTATCTATCTATTATCTATCAATCCATTCATCCATTGTCCATCTTCCATCGAATTTAGTTATTGAAAAGGGTAGATGATGGAGGGATGAGTGGGCGTTGGAGAGGATGAGGATGAGTGAGCGGTGGTGATGGTAGATGATGGCAATCTATCTAATCTATCTATCTATCTATCTATCTATCTATCTATCTAATCTATCTATCATCTATCATCTCATTCCATTCATCATCTGTCCATCCTTCCTCTAACTTTAGTTTATTGAAAAGTGGTAGATGATGGAGGGATGAGTGGATGGTTGGAGAGGATGGAGGGATGAGTGGAGTGGTGGTAGATGATGGCCATCTATCTATCTATCTATCTATCTATCTATCTATCTATCTATCTATCTATCTATCTATCCATTCATCCATTCATCCATCTGTCCATCCTTCCATCTAACTTTAGTTTATTGAGAAGTGGTAGATGATGGAGGGATGAGTGAGGAGTGGAGTGGAGAGGGAATGAGTGGTGGATGAGTGGAGCGGTGGTAGATGATGGCATCTATCTATCTATCTATCTATCTATCTATTCTATCTATCTATCTATCTATCTATCTATCTATCTATTCATTCTTTTATTTTCTGTCTTGTTCTCTCTCTTTCTCTTTCTAACTGCGCTGCTCGTTCACATTAGAATAAGGAAACTCTAACAATCCATCTCTCTCTCTATCTCTCTCTCTCTCCATCTCACCCTCTCTCTATTTTTCCCTCTCTCTCAGTGTAGGGCTACACAAACTCCTCTTCTCTCGATCTGAACCTGTATCGGATTCATCCTGATGTCCAGATGGAATGAAGGAGTGAAGGAGTGATGGAGTGAAGGAGTGATGGATTAAAGGAGTGATGGAGTGATGGAGTGAAGGTGGAGTGAAGGAGTGGATGAAGGAGTGATGGAGTGATGATGAGAGTGAATGGGAGGTGATGATGATGGAGTGATGGAGTGATGGAGTGAGAGGAGTGATGGAGTGAAGGAGTGCATGGAGGATGAGTGATGGAGTGAAGAGGAGTGAAGGAGTGAATTGAGTGTCAACTGAGTGAGGAGTGATGGAGTGATGGGAGTGAAGGAGTGAATGAGTGATGGAGTGAAGGAGTGATGGAGTGAAAGAGTGATGGAGTGATGGAGTGATGGAGGAGTGAAGTGATGGAGTGAGTGATGCGGAGTGTGGAGTGGAGTGAATGGAGTGAATGAGTGATGAGACTGAATGAGTAAGGGATGGAGTGACTGATGGAGTGAAGGCGTGGAGGCGTGAAGATGGAGTGTGAGTGATGAGTGAATGAGTAATGGAGTGAAGGGGTGATGGAGTGATGGAGTGAAGGCGGAAGTGAGGAGTGAAGGGGTGAAGGAGTGTGATAAAGGATGTGATGGAGTGAGGAGGAGTGATGAGGTGAGTGAGAGGAGTGAAGTGAGTGATGCTGGAGCGTGCAGATGTAGTGAAGGCGTGAGTGAGTGAATGAGTGAATGAGTGAATGAGTAAAGGAGTGATGGAGTGAAGGGGTAATGGAGTGATGGAGTGAAGGAGTATTGGAGTGAATGAGTAAAGGAGTGATGGAGTGAAGGAGAGAAGGAGTGATGGAGTGAAGGAGTATTGGAGTGATGGAGTGATGGATTTCTCAGTGGAGCTGAAGTTGGTTCCACATGAAGAGTTTAAAGATCCGTGAGGTCACATTGGAGGATGAAAGTCAGGAAGCGTGAAGATGGATTTGGACTGTAATTAATATAAACAGGTTATAACAGTTAATAACCTCAGGATGGGACTGTAATGAATGGACATTCGGTGTTTCCCTTACGAGCCTCGTATCATCTCGCGTGGCTTTCTCATTAAGGACAAATATATAGGGGCAAATTTATGATGCATGGATTTATTTCCACTAATCTATTCGTTTATTTTCTGCTTTGGGGCCAAATGTGTTTCGTTAAATGTGTGAAAGAAATCAAAGCGAATTGAATAACGATATAAAAAGAGAGTGGGAACAGTTCACACTGAGCATCTTTTACCTTGAAAGACGAGTGAAGTTTACAGTCCGTTTATGTGCTTTTTAAAACCTCGTTAAACGTAACGTTTCTACTGCGTTACCGTTTCTACTGCGCTACTACGCCACTGTTTCAACTGCGTTACTGTTTCAATTGCGTTACCGTTTCTACTGCGTTACCGTTTCAACTGCGTTACCGTTCTACTACTACTGTTACTGTTTCTACTGCGTTATTTCTACTTACCGTTTCTACTGCGTTACCGTTTCTACTGCGTTACCGTTTCTACTGCGTTACCGTTTCTACTGCGCTACTACGCCACTGTTTCTACTGCGTTACCGTTTCTACTGCGTTACCGTTTCAACTGCGTCGCTGTTTCTACTGCTACTGTTACTGTATTTCTACCGTTTCTACTGCGCTACTACACCACTGTTTCTACTGCGTTACCGTTTCTACTGCGCTACTCACTGTTACTACTGCGTTAGTGTTCTACGCCACTGTTTCTACTGCGTTACCGTTTCTACTGCGCTACTACGCCACTGTTTCTACTGCGTTACCGTTTCTACTGCGTTACTGTTTCTACTGCGTTACCGTTTCTACTGCGTTACCGTTTCTACTGCGTACTGTTTCTACTGCGCTACAATGTTTCTACTGTGTACTACTGTTTCTACTGCGTTACCGTTTCTACTGCGTTCGCCTTTTCTACTGCGTCGCTGTTTCTACTGCCTCGCCATTTCTACTGCGCTACTACGCCACTGTTTCTACTGCGTTACCGTTTCTACTGCGCTACCTGTTTCAACTGTGTTACTGTTTCTACTGCGTTACCGTTTCTACTGCGTGCGTACCGTTTCAACTGCGTTACCGTTTCTACTGCGTCACCGTTTCTACTGCGCTACTACGCCACTGTTTCAACTGCGTCGCCGTTTCTACTGCGTTACCGTTTCTACTGCGTTACCGTTTCTACTGCGCTACTACGCCACTGTTTCAACTGCGTTACCGTTTCTACTGCGTCGCCGTTTCTACTGCGTCACCGTTTCTACTGCGCTACTACGCCACTGTTTCTACTGCGTTACCATTTCTACTGCGTTACTGTTTCAACTGCGTTACCGTTTCTACTGCGTCGCCGTTTCTACTGCGCTACTACGTCACTGTTTCTACTGCGTTACCGTTTCTACTGCGCTACTGTTTCTACTGCGTTACTGTTTCAACTGCGTCGCCGTTTCCAATGCGTCACCGTTTCTACTGCGTCTAACCGTTTCTTTTCTACTGTACTACACTGTTTCTACTGCGTTACCGTTTACCGTTTATACTGCGTTACCGTTTCTACTGCGTTACCGTTTCTACTGCGTTACCGTTTATACTGCGTTACCGTTTATACTGCGTTACCGTTTATACTGCGTTACCATTTATACTGCATTACTGTTACTACTGCGCTACCATTTGTACTGTGTTACTGTTTCTACTGCGTTACAGTTTCTACTGTGTTACCGTTTCTACTGCATTATCGTTGATACTGTGCTACTGTTTCTACTGCGCTACTGTTTTTACTACGCTACTGTTTCTACTGCATTACTTTTGCTACTGCGCCACTGTTTCTACTGCGTTACCGTACTTCTACTGCGCTACTGCATAGTGCTACCTGTCTACTGCTACGCTACCGTTTCTACTGCGCTACCGTTTCTACTGCGTTACCGTTTCTACTGCTTTACCGTTTCTACTGCGCTACTTTTGCTCCTGCGTTACCGTTTCTACTGCGTTACCGCTTTGCTACTGTTTCTACTGCCACGTTTCTACTGTGTCTACTGTTTCTACTGCGTCTGCCATTTCTACTGCGTGCCGTTTCTACTGCGTTACCGTTTCTACTGCGTTACTGTTTCTACTGCTGTGTTACTGTTTCTACTGCGTTACCGTTTCTACTGCGTTACCGTTTCTACTGTACTACTGTTTCTACTGCGTTTCTGTTTCAAATGCGTCACCGTTTCTACTGCGTAACCGTTTCTACTGGGCTACTACGCCACTGTTTCTACTGCATTACCGTTTCTACTGTACTACTGTTTCTACTGCGTTACCGTTTCTACTCCGTTACAGTTTCTACTGCGTTACCGTTTCTACTGCATTATCGTTGATACTGCATTACCGTTTCTACTGCGCTTCTTTTGCTACTGCGCTACCGTTTATACTGCGTTACCGTTTATACTGCGTTACCATTTATACTGCATTACTGTCTACTGCGCTACCATTTGTACTGCAGTTTCTACTGCGTTACAGTTTCTACTGCGTTACAGTTTCTACTGCGTTACAGTTTCTACTGCGTTACAGTTTCTACTGCGTTACAGTTTCTACTGCGTTACAGTTTCTACTGCGTTACAGTTTCTACTGCGTTACAGTTTCTACTGCGTTACAGTTTCTACTGCGTTACAGTTTCTACTGCGTTACAGTTTCTACTGCGTTACAGTTTCTACTGCGTTACAGTTTCTACTGCGTTACAGTTTCTACTGCGTTACAGTTTCTACTGCGTTACCGTTTCTACTGCGCTGTTTCACTGCGTTTCTACTGCGTTACCGTTTCTACTGCGCTACTGTTTCTACTGCGCTACTGTTTCTACTGCGTTACCGTTTTCTCTACTGCGTTACTTTTGCTACTGCTACTGCTACTGTTTCTACGTTGCTACTACTGTTTCTACTGCGCTACGTTTCTTACTACCGCCACTTTTCTACTGCGTTACCGTTTCTACTGCGTTACAGTTTCTACTGCGTTACCATTTCTACTGCATTATCGTTGATACTGCGCTACTGTTTCTACTGCGCTACTGTTTCTACTGCATTATCGTTGATACTGCGTTACCGTTTCTACTGCGCTTCTTTTGCTACTGCGCTACCGTTTCTACTGCGTTACCATTTCTACTGCGTTACCGTTTCTACTGCGTTACCGTTTCTACTGCAATGTCGTTGATACTGCGCTACTGTTTCTACTGCGTTACCTTTTCTACTGCTACGCTACCGTTTCTACTGCGCCACTGTTTCTACTGCGTAACCGTTTCTACTGTACTGCTGTTTCTACTGCGTTATCGTTTCTACTGCGTTACCGTTTCTACTGCGTTTCTACTGTTTCTACTGCGTACTGTTTCTACTGCGCTACTGTTTCAACTCTACTGCGTTTCTACTGTTTCTACTGCGTTACCGTTTACTACTGTTTCTACTGCGTAACCGTTTCTACTGTACTACTGTTTCTACTGCGTTACCGTTTATACTGTGCGTTACCTACCGTTTCTAGTACCGTTTCTAGTGCTTTACCGTTTCTAGTGCTTTACCGTTTCTAGTGCTTTACCGTTTCTAGTGCGTTACCGTTTCTGCCGCGTTACCGTTTGTACTGCGCTACTGCATTACTTTCTACTGCGCTACCGTTTCTACTGCGTTACAGTTTCTACTGCGTTATCATTTCTACTCCGTTATGGTTTCTACTGCGCTACTTTTACTACTGCGTTACTGTTTCTACTGCGTTACCGTTTCTACTGCGTTCTACCGTTCTCAACTGTGTTACTGTTTCTACTGCGTTACCGTTTCTACTGCGTCTACCGTTTCTACTGCGCTACTTTTGCTACTGGGCTACTGTTTCTACTGCGCTACCATTCTACTGCATTACCGTTTCTACTGCGCTACTTTTCCTACTTTGTTACCTTTTCTAGCATTACCGCGTTACCGTTTCTACTGCATTACTTGTCTACTGCGCTACTGTGTGCTACTGCGCTACTGTGTCTACTGCGCTACTGCGTTTCTACTGCGCTACCGTTTTTCGCTACTGTGCTACTGCGTTTCTACTGCATCTACTGCTACTGCTACTGTTTCTACTGCGTTTCTACTGTTACCGTTTCTACTGCTACTGTTTCTACCTGCATTACCATGTTTCTACTGCGTTACTTTTGCTATTGCGCTACTGTTTCTACTGCGCTATTGTTTCTACTGCGTTACCGTTTCGTTTCTACGGCGCTACTTTTGCTACTGCGCGTTACCGTTTCTACTGCTACTGTGTCTGCGCTACTGTTTCTACTGCGTTTCTACTGCGTTACTGTTTCTACTGCGTTACCATCTACTACTTTTAACCGTTTACTGCTGTTAGTACCATTTCTACTGCGTTACCGTTTCTACTGCATCACTGTTTCTACTGCGTTTTACTGCGCTAAGCTTTTTACTGGCGCGACTACTGCCTACACAATTTCTTGCGCTTTACCTTGTTTCTACTATGCATTTTCGACTGCGCTACCGTTTGCTACGGCAGTACGTGCGCTACTGTTTCTACTGCTATGTTTCTACTGTACATTACTACTGTCTACTGCGTACCGTTTCTACTGCGTTCGTTATCTACTCGTTACTGTTTCCTACTGCGCTACTGCATAGTTTCTACTGTTTCTACTGCGCTACAGTTTCTACTGCGTTACAGTTTCTACTGCGTTACCGTTTCTACTACTGTTTCTACTGCGCTACTGCGTTACCATTTCTACTGCGCTACCGTTTCTACTGCATTACAGTTTCTACTGCGCGTTACTGTTTCTACTACTGTTACTGGCGTTTCTACTGTTTTGCTGCGCTACTTTTGGCTACTGCTACTGCGTACCATTGCTACCGTACTGCTCTACTGCGTTACTGTTTCTACTGCGCTACCGTTTCTACTCGTTTCTACTGCATTACCATTTTAGGCATTACTGCGTCTACTGCGCTACTTTACTGCGTTACCGTCTGGCTACTTTTGCTATTGCACTACTGTGTCTGCTGCGTTACCGTTTCTACTGCGTCACCATTTCTATTGCGTTACCGTTTCTACTGCGCTACTGTTTCTACTGTGTTATTTTTGCTACTCCTACTCCGCTACTGTTCAAATGCGATACTGTTTCTACTGCCCTTTATTTCTCATGAATCAGAAAGAAACTCGAATATTCACTCTTTCTCTCCTTTCATAACACTTATTACAGCTCCTTCTTTTCTCTACCTGTCTTTTTTTTATTTTTCTTTTTTCTTTTTTCTTTCTTTCTTTCTTTCTTTCTTTTCTTTCTTTCTTTCTTTCTTTCTTTTCTTTCTTTTTTCTTTTCTTTCTTTCTTTCTTTCTTTCTTTCTTTTCTTTCTGTCTTTCCTGTCTTCTTTGTTCTTTGTTCCCACCCTCTAGGCTTTGTTATTTTCTTGTTTCTCTGTTTTGTTCTCTCTGTTTTGTCTCTTCTCTCTCACCATTTCTGTCTCACTCTCACCACCACAATGCTTTTCTTTCTTTTTTTCTTACTTTCTTCTCTCTCTCTCACACACACACACACACACACACACACACACACACACACACCCCAAATTCCTTTTAGTATACAAATAAATGCTGTTAAATCACAATCACTAGTTTACATGCACGGGTATATTTATTATATGCTCTCGGCTTTTATCTTGTTGTTGCTGTATCTCTTATTTGCACACGTGAATTGTGTGTATTTCTGTGTATAGTATGTTCACGTTTTGTGTTATCTTGTGTTATATTGTTTTGTGTACCGGCTTGGTTCTGGAGGAACGTTGTTTCTCACTTTTCACTACTTCCTGACCCCTTCATCTCTCTTTCTCTGTACTGATAGTTACATGTGATATATTTCCGTCCTGCAGGTGGCGCAAGAATGCAAGGATGCTTTGGATTAAGCAGAAAGTCCACGCAAACTGTGTGCAAGGCAAAAAAAAAAACTGTGTCCATATACTAAAATATATATAAATATATATAATATATATATATATATATATATATATATATATATATAACACAAATTTAATTAAAGACACTACTTAACCATTTAGGGTCTGTTTCAAAAGTTGTGTGCCCCCCACCCTCTTTCTCCGATCGTTCAGCATGATTCGGTTTGATATGGATTCACACGCACATTGTACAGTTTGCTTTTTCTTACTTCTCTCTTACTTCTCCACCTTTTGTGTATTACCCTGAATAATAATAATAATAATAATAATAATAATAATAATAATAATAATAATAATAATAATGAAATAAATAAATAAATAAATAAACTAAGTAAATTAATTAACAAAGAAACAAACTAATAAATGTAGCGTATAGTATCAATGTAACTTTAGATCACTATTATCCTGCACATATTTATTCAGTAAATAAAAATAAATAAACCTGACTCAGGTTACTGTTACAGTGCCACATGTTTTGCCCCTTGAGTTTCCTCAAGGTTCTCCAGTCTCATCCCATCAGCCGGAAAGCATCAGAAAGTCAGTATCTGGAGTGGTGAAGATAAATCACCTGTTAACGTGGGTGTTGTGTGTGTGTGTGTGTGTGTGTGTGTGTGTGTGTGTGTGTGTGTGTGTTATCCTGGGATGAACCAGGGTACATCCCTGTTTCATTCCCAGTATTACAGGGATAAACTCGAGATCCACCTCCAGCCTGAGCCGAACTGAGTGGTGTTAAGTGAGTGAGTGGTAACTAAACAAACAAACAAACAAACAAACAAAAACAGTCAAACAACAAAATAAGTAACCAAACCAACAAGCAAATAACTAAACAAACACACAAATAACCAACCATACAAGGATATATATATATATATATATATATATATATATATAGATATATATATATATATATATGGTAGCAGCTTGATTAAAAAAACAAAACAAACAAACAAACAAACAAACACGCATACAAACAAACACGCAACATAAAAGCAGCTATAATAAGCAAACAAGCAAATCAATAAAAAATGGTGGCAACTAGAAGGTAAACAAATAAAGTCCTGGTCAGAAGTGTTGTTATTGTTATAATTCATATTTTTATTATTTGTTTTTGTTTGTTTCACACACACACGTCTCGACATAACAATCGCTTCGTCCCCACTCACAGAGATCCAATCGCGTGCACACCGCCAACGTGCGCGCGCTCTTCCAATTAGGCCAATCAGCAGCGCCGCGCAAGCGCACACGCACGCACCCGTACACACGCAGCAAGTCCCGTGGAGGAGGAGGAGGAGGAGGAGGAGAGGATACGGAAGGCAGGAGGAGGAGGAGGAGGAGGAGGAGGAGGGGTGTGTGTGAGTGTAGACCACTCGCCGGTCACTTCAGAGTCAGCCGCCACACGGCAAACTCCTGAAAGACGCACTCGCTTCTCTTCTCTCTCTCTCTCTCTTTTTCCGCAGCGTGTACTTGTTGTGTGTGTGTTGTGTGTGTGTGTGTGTGTGTGTGTGTGTGTGTGTGTGTGTGTGTGTGTGTGTTCGTCTTTCCCGCGGAGCTCAGAAAGAAAAAAAAATAATAATAAGAGCGAGAGAGGAGAGAGAGAGAGAGAGATAGAGAGACACGTCGGAGTTTCCAGACGCGGCCATTTGCTCTACAAACGCGGTGCCGGATCTGCACGGATCATGACCACCACCAACACCACCACCACCACCATCGTCATCACCACCAACCCCACCACGATGAAGAGCACGGCTTTCTAGATTGGAGAGGAAAGTTGCACCGGGAGGAAACATCTCGCGGACGCCTCGCTTTCACGCGGATTTTAACCCGACTGGGAATTTTTTCCATTTATTATTATTATTATTATTATTATTATTATTATTATTATTAGTAGTATTATTTCCTCTCCACCACCTCCACCACCCCGTTTACTCCCATATTCCGTGAAGAACCGCGTGAGGAACCGGCGAAGGAACCCGTGCTGGAATTGCTTGCGTTTACGAGGTTGATCCGAGATCCCGCGGCAAGCGTGGAAAAGTGTTCAGCGGAGTTTGCAGTGCGACCGTGCGCACCTCGTCCTCTCTCTCTCTCTCTCTCTCTCTCCTTCCTTCTTCTATCTATCCGCAGCGCGCACGCGACTGCGGCGGCGGTGGTGGTGGTGGTGGCGGCGGAGGTTCTGCTGCTCCTACTGCTGCTGCTGCTGCTCCTGGTTGCTGCTGCTCCGTGGTGCTGAAGTCCAAAACCCGCAGCCCAGGTAAGCGAGCTACTGGATCTCCACACACACACACACACACACACACACACACACCCGCTTCTTCGTATGATTTCGTCGCCCCTTTAGCGCAGGTGCACGCGGATGCACGTCATTACGGAGGGAGAGAGAGAGAGAGAGAGAGAGAGAGAGAGAGAGAGAGAGATGTGTGTTGGGGAATTTATTTATTGTATTTATTTATTTATTTATTTTATTTTTCTTGATATACCTGGGCATGCGGAAACGCTGCGTGAGAGCACTGCACCATCCGCGCCCTCAGAGAGGACACACACTTTCACACTCAAGCGCACACACACACACACACACACACACACCACACACACACGCACACACTTCATTGCGCGCAACATGAGTGTTTCTGATTTTGATGGTGAAATCGTCACCATCACCACCACCGTCGTCATTACGCGTGCACGAGGAGGGGAAAAGAACGCGCTTTCCTCGAGTGTAACTTCGGTAATGCTGTAATGCCAGGGTTTCTCTCTCTCTCTCTCTCTCTCT
>JACRUU010000008.1:3668647-3673647 GCA_030449085.1 Kryptopterus vitreolus | reverse complement strand
ATAGATAGATGGACAGACAGATCAGACAGACAGGACAGATAGATAGATAGATAGATAGATAGATAGATAGATAGGAGATGGACATGGACAGACAGACAGACAGATAGATAGATAGATAGATACGTGGAGTTATAGATAGATAGATAGATAGATAGATAGATAGATAGATAGATAGATAGATAGATAGATAGATAGATAGATAGATAGATTTAGGTGGATGTATGGACAGACAGACAGACAGACAGACATAGATAGATAGATAGATAGATAGATAGATAGATAGATAGATAGATAGATGGAGATAGGACAGACAGACACAGACAGATAGAGATAGATAGATAGATAGATAGATAGATAGATAGATAGATAGACGATAGATAGATAGATAGATGATAGATAGATAGATAGACATAGATAGATTAGGTGGAGACAGACAGACAGACAGACAGACAGACATAGATAGATAGATAGATAGATAGCTGATCGAAGATAGATAGATAGATAGATAGATAGATAGATTTAGGTGGATGTATGGACAGACAGACAGACAGACAGACAGATAGATAGATAGATAGATAGATAGACAGACCAGACAGACAGATAGATAGATAGATAGATAGATAGATAGAGTAGATGGATGGACAGACAGACAGACAGACAGACAGACAGACAGACAGACAGATAGATAGATAGATAGATAGATAGATTTAGGTGGATGTATGGACAGACAGACAGACAGACAGACAGATATATAGATAGATAGACAGATAGACGATAGAGATATAGAGCGTGGTGAATAAAGTTGTTTAGACTTCCTTTACCAACTTTAGATAAATGTTACAGCGAGGTTTTGGTTCGTTGCAAACCCGAACCGTTTCCGCATGACTGATGAAACCCCGCCCCCTCATGGAAACGAGGTCTTGGGATTGGTCAGAGCGCGTTGCAATTGTGTATTCCCTAAGTTTGTGTTTTTTTTGTCAACATCAACCTAAACCATAAAGTCAAATGAATCGATATTAACGATCTACAGCTCTACACCGAACAGGCGTCCGAATGCTTTCATCTCAAACCAGGTGTCACATGACCGCCGTCTCCATCCGCCAGCTCTAATTGGACAGAAATGATAATCACAGTGATACGGGTACGTAGCCCCTCCCAACCACCGTGCGGAAATGTGCTTCTACATGTTTTTTGTTTTTTTTTTCCCCGGGGAAAAAAAAAAAACACATCCGTCTTGTAGAGTCAGTACTGTAATTCCGAACGCTATCATAGCCGAGTGATTCAGTGGAATTTCAGCAGCCGCGTCGCGACTTAATCGCAGCTGTCATATCACCGCGTCCAGATAAGCGCTTCCATCGGACACGCTTCACCAGCCACTGTCATTCCCGCCAGCCACACCTGAACTAGGACTCGCATAAAAGCCAGCGAAATCCGCTTTTTAAACGTTCTGCCTCGAATGAATCATCAAACTTGATGTTAAGGAGGGGAGGTTTCCCCCCCCCCCCCCCTTCATCAAAAGGCTGCCATTCCGACATTCCTAACTCTTGAGAAACACCTTTTGTTGAGCGGATTGGAGGCTTGTGTAGACACCTCCAAAAAAAACACGTGCGTCGCCTTCGGCGTACCTTCATCGTGACTTGTCACTCGACGTGTGCGAGCGATTAGCGATTAGCGATTGTATTCCTGCTTTGCTCCCGGTTTTCCCAGGAATAACTCCGGAATGGTCCTCGTGTCGACCCTAACCAGGATTTCTGCTTTGTTTTTTCAAGTTTGAACTCAAAGTGGCGCGGTGGCGTAGTTAGCACGTTCGCCTCACACCACCAGGATCCGGGTTCGATTCCTGTCTCGGAGTCCTCCGTGTGTGGAGTTTGCATGTTTGCATTTTCTCCCCGTGCCTCAGGGGGTTTTTCTCCGGGTTCTCCGGTTTCCCTTCCGTCCTCCCCCGGTCCAAAAAACATGCACGGTAGGCTGATTGCCACCTTGGAAAAATTGTCCCCAGTGTATGAATGTGTGTGTGTCAGTGTGTGTGTGTGTGTGTGTGTGCCCTGCGATGGGTTGGCATTCCATCCAGGGTGTATCCTGCCTTAATGCCCATAGACGCCTGAGATAGGCACAGACTCCCCGTGACCCGAGGGAAGATTGGATAAAGCGGTAGAAGATGATTGAATGAATGAATGAACCTCGGGCGGTATAAACGAAAAACATGTGAGTGATGCTTGCCGATGCAATCGTGACCCCTTAGAACAGGGCGGTCCAACCAAGTCCACCCTAAAATTGACCTGCTTCAATCTAATGATTTTCATTTTCAATGCCTATTAGGCGTGACCCTTAATTGATTGGATTAAGACTTGCGGTAATACCAATACAGGAGTGTCCAATCATTTCCACGAAGGGCCAGTGGGGGTGCAGATTTTCAATCCAATCAATTAAGGGTCACACCTGATAGGCATTGAAAATGAAAATCATTAGATTGAAGCAGGTCAATTTTAGGGTGGACTTGGTTTGGTTGGAATGAAAATCTGCACCCACACTGGTCCTTTGTGGAAAAGATTGGACAAACCTGCCTTAGAACCTGGTCCATTTTAATATTTAGCGTTGACTTTGAAATGCTAGCGCGTTCGGAGTTTTTAGGCACCCAAAAAACGCCTGTTTTAAGTGTTTTTTCGAGAGGGGGCGGGGCCAGTGACGCACATGACATCAAATTATCCAGTGTCCGACTCCCGTCGATGTGCCGAGCGTTTAGACATGTCACATGACCCTGTGTCCGAGTTTCACAGTTACGGTGATTTTTCACGTTTGCGGTTACGTGATGCCTTGCGGCGGTCATATATTCACGACCGACTCCATCTCACCTACGAGTGGATATGTCAAATGTGCATGTCGGGCGAACATGGGGCGTCAAATTTCCCCATTCATTCCCTATGGGGCCGGAATGTCGCGGATTTCCCGAAATTCCGAACGTGTAAGGGGTTCGGGAGGTATATGATCGTGATCCACTCCGGAACCCCCTACGAGTGGATTTGCCATATGTGCATGTCGGACGCTCACAAGCCGAACTGTGAGACACGAAATTTCAACCCCGTCCATTTTCTATGGGAAAAAATTCCCGCTTTTTGGCCCCGGGTTCGGAATTCCGCCGGGTGACTCCTTATAAAAGTAACAGCGCACCTTTTTGTCGAAATCTTTGACCGGAAGTCAGAGAGAGATTCTAATAGTGCTGCTTTTGCACACGTCACTAATGCATAAATATCCCGGATAAGAGCGGCGGGAATTCTTCACAGGTTTCCTTGGAAAATAAAGAACGTATTTCCAGGCCGAACGTTCCCGCGCTTGCGTTCCTGCTCCTTGTCCCAGCGGACGACGGTGTGATCTTTCCCAGAGCCTTTCCAGACGTTCCTCTGGAGAGCCCCGGGGGCAGGATTGGCTCGGGAAAAAGAGAGAGAGAGAGAGAGAGAGAGAGAAATGCGAATAAATGTGAGAAATGTGTGTAGGGAATAAAATTGAACCACCTGCTGAACTGTAGAGGGATGGAGGGAGGGAGGGAGGGAGGGATGGAGAGAAATGGATTATATCCACATTATCCTTCGGCTCGGGAAGATCCCGGCGTTTTTCCGAAGCGACCGGAAAACAGGCTTCTCTGTTTACACCACGGGCCTCCGGCAAACAGAGGAGGGTAAACAGACGAAGGGAGCGAACGGAGCGATATCGCTCTTCCCGCGCTCCTGGAGGCGGAGACGAGAAGCTGGCGCTCGGCCAAGGCAACCTCTGCCCGAGGAAATTACGGGCGACGTGAAGCCGTTTTTGTTTTTGTTTTTGTTTACCCCCTTCCCCCCCAGCGTGGATGTATATCAGAGATGGTATTAATGACCCGGCTGACATGCAGAGCAAGTACTTGGCATGTTCGAGAGCCAGGTGATGCCAAAGAGGTAAAGGAAATGACTGCGGGCGCGCGTGCACACAGCTGGGATTCGGTGTTGGCAGGATCTATTAGCCGTACGAGGCGCTCCGTCATCGCACACATGGTCAGGTCTTGTCAAAGACTCTGCTGTGTTCTGTCCGTCAGCAGTGACCCCCGATACGACCCCGAACCTCGCCAACGCTTCCTGACACTTTCTTCCGAGCGCATCGTTACGAAATATGACCGTGAAAGTTGTTTGTTTTTTGTTATTACAGTTCATCCGAGGCTACAAATCATAATACATATACAACAACAACAACAATAACAGTGATGAGGGACTATTTATGCTTTATGAACTGGTTTATAGTGACGCGTAACACCTACGCGGGTCACTCAGAACACGGTATGATAAGGGTTTTAAGGGAAACACCACTTTAATGAATACTTTGACACATGTGTAATTAAACACGTTATTTACTAAACAAATGTAATTATTAGATCATAAGGTGCTTATCTATTTATTTATTTGTCTGTCTGTCTGACATTAAAATGAGTTTTGCCCGTTATAGTTGTAGATAGATAGACACACGCGTATGTTACTATATATATTATATATATAATTTATAAATATTTATATATATATATATATATATAATGAGAGAGAGAGACAGACATACAGATACATTATTAGATAAATACATGCATACATAAGTATGGATACATAGGACAGATGCATACATGCATAGATAGATAGGTGCGCATATATGGATGGATGGATGGATGGATGGATGGATGGATGCATACATAGATAGATAGAAGCATATATACATTAATAGATAAACAGACATGCACAGACAGACAGACAGACAGACAGATAGATAGATAGATAGATGGATAGATAGATGGATAGATGGATGGATGCATATATGCATATACATATATACAGACAGACAGATAGATAGATCGATAGATGCATATATATATATATATATATATATATATATATATATATTAATAATAAACAGATGTAGAACATAGATATAGATAGATAGATAGATAGATAGATAGATAGATAGATAGATAGATAGATAGATAGATATGA
>JACRUU010000008.1:3656147-3663647 GCA_030449085.1 Kryptopterus vitreolus | reverse complement strand
ATGTCAGAGTAGAATGTTACAGGTCTGATGTCATGTCGGAGTAGAATGTTACAGGTCTGATGTCAGGTGTGATGTCGGAGTAGAATGTTACAGGTCTGATGTCAGAGTAGAATGTTACAGGTCTGATGTCGGAGTAGAATGTTACAGGTGTGATGTTGGACTGATGTGTCGGAGTGATGTCGGAGTAGAATGTTACAGGTCGGAGTGATGTCGGAGTAGAATGTTACAGGTGTGATGTCGGGGTAGAATGTTACAGGTCTAGATGTCGGAGTTGTTACAGAATGTACATCAGAATGTAGAATGATGTGTGGAGTAGAATGTTACAGGTCTTATGTCGGATGAATATTACAGGTATGATGTCGGAGTAGAATGTTACAGGTCTGATGTGAGTTGTTACAGGTGTGATGTTGGAGTAGAATGTTACAGGTCTTATGTCGGAGTAGAATATTACAGGTATGATGTCGGAGTAGAATGTTACAGGTCTGATGTCGGATGTCGGAGTAGAATGTTACAGGTCTTGATGTCGGAGTAGAATATTACAGGTATGATGTCGGAGTAGAATGTTACAGGTCTGATGTCGGAGTAGAATGTTACAGGTCTTATGTGATGTTCAGGTGTGATGTTGGAGTAGAAGTTGTTACAGGTGTGATGTCGGAGTAGAATCACAGGTTACTTGGATTAGGTCTGATGTCATGTCGGAGTAGAATGTTACAGGTCTGATGTCGGAGTAGAATGTTACAGGTCTGATGTCGGAGTAGAATGTTACAGGTCTGATGTCAGAGTAGAATGTTACAGGTCAGTGATGTCTGATGTTGGAGTAGAATGTTACAGGTGTGATGTGTCAGAGTAGAATGTTACAGGTCGGAGTAGTCGTTGATGTCGGAGTTGTTACAGGTGTGATGTTGGAGTAGAATGTTACAGGTGTGATGTCAGAGTAGAATGTTACAGGTCTGATGTTGGAGTAGAATGTTACAGGTGTGATGTCAGAGTAGAATGTTACAGGTCTGATGTCGGAGTTGTTACAGGTGTGATGTTGGAGTAGAATGTTACAGGTCTGATGTCGGAGTTGAATGTTACATGTCGGAGTAGAATGTTACAGGTCTGATGTCGGAGTTGTTACAGGTGTGATGTTGGAGTAGAATGTTACAGGTGTGATGTCGGAGTAGAATGTCACAGGTCTCATCTTGGAGTAGAATGTTACAAGTCTGATGTTGGAGTAGAATGTTACAGGTGTGATGTTGTAGTAGAGTACAGGTCTGATGTTGGAGTTGTTACAGGTGTGATGTCGGAGTAGATCAGACTTTAGATGTGGATTAATCCTTTAAGTTCACAGTAAAAGGGATTTTGGCAGCAGATTGTGTCGAGTCCAGGACGAAGGTTTATTAGTTTTGGCCCCTGAAAGCCTTTTACATCACATTCTTAATCCTGCTGAGGGATTTGTACAAGAAAATACTTAATCCAAGATTCCTCATAATACAATGTCAGACAGCGATGACCTAGATCTACTGCTGTGTGTGTGTGTGTGTGTGTGTGTGTGTGTGTGTGTGTGTGTGTGTGTAAGCTTGGTTTGATGACGTTAAGATCTCAAAGGTTGATACAAAGGACACAGATTTGGATAAGGCCTTCCAATTTATGCAGCAACATGAACTCTCATTCACTCACTCGCTCCCTCTCTCTCTCAATCTGTCCCTTTTTACACAACACACACACACACACACACACACACACACACACACACACACACACACACACACACACACACACACCATACACACACACACACACACCATATAATAGCATGTAATAACAGCAATGGACCTACCAATCATGGAGTGTTCAAACTTAGAAATAAAAAGAGAGAGGACAAAAAGGAAAACACATATTCCTGTTTATTTACTTTCTTTTTTCATGTCTTTTATTAGAAATTGAGAAAGAAAGAAAAAATATCTAATAGAAAGATAGATTTACATTAACAGCATTTGGCAGACGACCTCATCCAGAGCGACTTACAACTGAGCTACTGAGGGTTAAGGGCCTTGCTCAAGGGCCCACTAGTGACACGATCGTCCGGTCCAGAGTCCAACACCTTAACCACTGGGCTACCACCTCCCTCCTAGATGGATAGATAGATCAATGGATAGATATAGATAGATAGATAGATAGATAGATAGATAGATAGATAGATATAGATAGATGGATATATGTATAGATCGATAGATGGATAGATGTATAGATGTATAGATAGATAGATATACAGATAGATAGATAGATAGATAGATAGATAGATAGATAGATAGATAGATAGATAGATAGATAGATAGATAGATGAATTGATGATTGATTGATTGATTGATGATGATGATTGATTGATGGATTGATTGATGATGATTGATTGATAGATAGATAGATATAGATAGATAGAGATAGATAAATAGATAGATAGATAGATAGATAAACTACAGGTAGATAGATAGCGAGATAGATAGATAGATAGATAGATTAGATAGATATGTGAAGATAGATGATAGATAGATTAGATAGATAGATAGATAGGATAGAGATAGATAGATAAACTACAGATATATATATATATATATAGATATATATATATATATATAGATAGATAGATAGATAGATAGATAGATATAGATAGATAGATAGATAGATAAATAGATAGATAGATAGATAGATAGATAGATAGATTAAACTACAGATATATACATATATATATAGATCTATATATAATATATATATATATATATATATATATATATATATAGATAGATGGATAGATGTATAGATGTATATATAGATAGATAGATAGATAGATAGATAGACAGGTGATCGCTTGAAAAAGCTGTAAAAAGAGTAAAATAAATGGCAGTAAAAACAGCAGTGGGATTGTAAACGTCTCTCAGGAACGTGAGGGAATAAAGATGTCAGACAGACACAGTTTGCGGATCACAAAGAAATCAGGAAAGGTGGAAAAATAAACCCCACAAGTATGAAGTCGTGCAGTGATTCAGTTCATGTCCGGCTGTTTT
Organism: Kryptopterus vitreolus; assembly: GCA_030449085.1. Taxonomy (NCBI): domain Eukaryota; kingdom Metazoa; phylum Chordata; class Actinopteri; order Siluriformes; family Siluridae; genus Kryptopterus; species Kryptopterus vitreolus. Next base: position 3,660,603 of record JACRUU010000008.1, on the reverse strand, counting down.
TCTGCTTTACGGGATTAGTTTACGTTTACACGTGCCGCTTGATTTCTGTTTGTTTCTTTTAATGTGCTTTTAAGGACGGATATTCGCACAAAACGCAGAAATATATGAGGTTTATCAGTGAGATCTGAATTTCCGTTTTGCTGGATAATATATTCCTCCTTCTAAATCCGAATTTATGTTTATTTCCCTGAGTTTGGTGTTTTTTCCCTGAGTTTGGTGTTTATTTCCCTGTATTTGGTGTTTATTTCCCTGTGTTTGATGTTTGTTTCCCTGTATTTGATGTTTATTTCCCTGTTAATTTCCCTATTTGAGTTTGGTGTTTATTCCCTGTATTTGGTGTTTATTTCCCTGTGTTTGATGTTTGTTTCCCTGTATTTGATGTTTATTCACTGTATTTAATTTGGTGTTCCCTATTTTGGTGTTTGATTGCCCTGTGTTTGTTTTTTCCCTGAGTTTGGTGTTAATTTCCCTGTGTTTGGTGTTAATTTCCCTGAGTTTGGGGTTTCTTTCCCTGAGTTTGGTGTTTATTTCCCTGTATTTGTGGTTAATTTCCCTGAGTTTGGTGTTAATTTCCCTGTGTTTGGTGTTTATTTCCCTGAGTTTGGGTGTTAATTTCCCTGAGTTTGTGTCCCTTGTTTGTGTTATTTCCCGGTATTTGTTTATTTCCCTGAGTTTGGTGTTAATTTTCCCTGAGTTTGGTGTTTATTTCCCTGAGTTTGGTGTTTATTTCCCTGAGTTTGGGGTTTATTTCCCTGAGTTTGGTGTTCTTTTCCCTGAGTTTTTTGTTATTTTCCCTGTGTTTGGGGTTAATTTTCCATGAGATTGGTGTTTATTTCCCTGAGCTTGGTGTTTATTTCCCTATTTGGTTTATTTCCCTGAGTTTGGGGTTTATTTCCCTGAGTTTGGTGTTTATTTCCCTGTGTTTGATGTTTATTTCCCGGTATTTGGTGTTAATTTCCCTGAGTTTGGTGTTTATTTCCCTGAGTTTGGTGTTTATTTCCCTGAGTTTGGTGAGTTTGGTGTTTATTTCCCTGAGTTTGTTAATTTCCCTATGGTTTATTTCCCTGAGTTTGGGGTTAATTTCCCTGAGTTTGTTGTTTATTTCCCTGTATTTGTTTGTTAATTTCCCTGAGTTTGGTGTTAGTTTGGTGTTTATTTTGGTGTTTATTTCCCTGAGTTTGATGTGGTATTTGGTGTTAATTTCCCTGAGTTTGGTGTTTATTTCCCTGAGTTTGGTGTTTATTTCCCTGTTTGGGGTTAATTTCCCTTGAGTTTGGTGTTTATTTCCCTGAGTTTGGTGTTTATTTCCCTGAGTTTGGTGTTATTTCCATTTCCCTGAGTTTGGTGTTTATTTCCCTGTATTTGTTTGGTGTTAATTTCCCTGAGTTTGGTGTTAATTTTCCTGTGTTTGGTGTTTATTTCCCTGTGTTTGGTTTATGGTTTAATTTCCCTGAGTTTGGGGTTAATTTCCCTGAGTTTAGTGTTTAATTTCCCTGTGTTTGATGTTTATTTCCCGGTATTTGGTGTTAATTTCCCTGAGTTTGAGTTTGGTGTTAATTTGTTTATTTCCCTGAGTTTGGTGTTTATTTCCCTGATTTGGTGTTTGGATTATTTCCCTGTTTGTTAATTTCCCTGAGTGTTAATTTCCCTGATTTCCCTGAGTTTGGTGTTTATTTCCCTGATTTCCCTTTTGTTTGTTAATTTCCCTTGTTTGGTGATTATTTCCCTGATTTGGTGTTTGATGTTTGGTGTTAATTTCCCTGAGTTTGGTGTTAATTTCCCTGTGTTTGGTGTTTATTTCCCTGAGTTTGGTGTTTATTTCCCTGAGTTTGTTTATTTCCCTTGTTTGGGTGTTAATTTCCCTGAGTTTGATGGGTTAATTTCCCTGGTTTAGTGTTAATTTCCCTGTGTTTGATGTTTATTTCCCGGTATTTGGTGTTAATTTCCCTGAGTTTGTTAATTTCCCCTTATTTTGTGTTTATTTCCCTGAGTTTGGTGTTTATTTCCCTGTAGTTTGGTGTTTATTTCCCTGAGTTTGGTTTATTTCCCTGAGTTAATTTCCCTGAGTTTGTTTGTGTTTATGAGTTTCCCGGTATTTGGTGTTAATTTCCCTGAGTTTGGTGTTAATTTCCCCTTATTTTGATGTTTATTTCCCTGAGTTTGGTGTTTATTTCCCTGAGTTTGGGGTTAATTTCCCTGAGTTTGTTTATTTCCCTGTGGGGTTATTTCCCTGAGTTTGGTTGTTAATTTCCCTGAGTTTGGTGTTAATTTCCCTGTATTTGGTGTTAATTTCCCTGTTAATTTTCCTGTGTTTGGTGTTTATTTCCCTGTGTATTTGGTGTTTATTTCCCTGAGTTTGGTGTTTATTTTCCTGTGTTTGGTGTTTATTTCCCTGTGTTTGGTGTTAATTTCCCTGTGTTTGGTTTGTTTATTTCCCTGTGTTTGGTGTTAATTTCCCTGAGTTTGGTGTTTATTTTGGTGTTTATTTCCCTGAGTTTGGTGTTTGTTTGGGTTTATTTCCCTGAGTTTGAGTTTGGTGTTAATTTCCCCTTATTTTGAGTTTGGTGTTTATTTCCCTGAGTTTGGTGTTTATTTCCCTGAGTTTGAGTTTGGTGTTAGTTTGGTGTTTATTTCCCTGAGTTTGATGTTTGGTGTTAATTTTCCTGTGTTTGGTGTTTATTTCCCTGTGTTTGGTGTTTATTTCCCTGAGTTTGGGGTTAATTTCCCTGAGTTTGGTGTTTATTTCCCTGAGTTTAGGGTTTATTTCCCTTAGTTTGGGGTTTATTTCCCTGTTTATTTTGGTGTTAATTTCCCTGTGTTTGATGTTTATTTCCCGGTATTTGGTGTTTATTTCCCTGAGTTTGGTGTTAATTTCTGAGTTTGGTGTTTATTTCCCTTATTTGTTGTTATTTTGGTGTTTATTTCCCTGTGTTTGGTGATTTCCCTGTGTTTGGTGTTTATTTCCCTGAGTTTGGTGTTTATTTCCCTGTTTATTTCCCTTAGTTTGGGGTTTGGTTTGTTTAATTTCCCTGAGTTTGGTGTTAATTTCCCTGTGTTTGGTGTTTATTTCCCTGAGTTTGATGTTTGGTGATTATTTCCCTGTGTTTGGTATTTGGTGTTAATTTCCCTGTGTTTGGTGTTTATTTCCCTGTATTTGTTGTTAATTTCCCTGAGTTTGATGTTTGGTGATTATTTACCTGAGTTTGATTTCCCTGTGTTTGGTGTTGGTTTATTTCCCTGTGTTTGGTGTTATTTCCCTGATTTCCCTGTGTTCCCTGTATTTGGTGTTTATTTCCCTGAGTTTGGTGTTTATTTCCCTGTTAATTTTGGTGTTTATTTCCCTAGTTTGGGGTTTGGTGTTTATTTCCCTGAGTTTGGTGTTTATTTCCCTGAGTTTGGTGTTTATTTTCCCTGATCGCTGGTATTTTTCCCCCTGATCTTTTCCTCGGTACATCAGTGTTGTATTAGAGGTGAGAAATAAGCGCTGTGTGTGTGAAAGTGTTCGTTTATGACGTTTGATTTATTTCCTGCTGCAGCGGCGATGATGATGACGAGTCAGTGCAGTGCTGTGCGCGAGAGCACGCTCACTTCTCACCAACAACAACAAAACAACAAACAAACAAACAAACAAACAAACAAACCCCTTCCTTCACTCCATCTTTTCCCTTTTCATCACTATCACTCCAAAACTATGGCTTTTATTTATTTACTGTTTATTTATATCATTTCTCACCGTATGTTCCTTTTTTTATACTTTTACTGTTTTCTTTTGCTTTCTGTCAAGAATAATATACTTAAACACACACACACACAACACACACACACACACACACACACACACACACACACACACACACACACACACACACACACACACACACACACACACACACACACACACACACACACACACACACACACACACACACACACACACACACACACACACACACAGACATACACACACACACACACACACACACACACACAACACACACACACACACACACAGCAAACACACACACCACACACAAAACACAACACACACACAACACACACAAAAAAAAAACACACACAAAACACACACACAAAACACACACACACACAACACACACACCACACACACACACACACACATACACCACACACACCACACACACCACAGCCAACACACACACACCACACACACACACACACACACACACACACACACACACACACACACACACACACACACACACACACACACACACACACACAAACAAATTACAAATACACACAATGTTCTGTGTGAGAGAGAAAAGACATACGGATGGGAGGCATTATGTAAACCTAATGGATGGATGGATGGATGGATGGATGGATGGACTGGATGGATGGACTAGATGGATGGATGGATAGATAGATGGATAGATGGATAGATAGATGGATAGAAAGATGGATAGATAGATAGATA
>JACRUU010000008.1:3628647-3646147 GCA_030449085.1 Kryptopterus vitreolus | reverse complement strand
TTTCTTTCTTTTTTCTTTCTTTCTTTCTTGCTTTCTTTCCTTCTTTTTTTCCTACATTATTGTCTTCCTTTCCTACATGTTTTTCTTTCTTTCTTTCTTTCCTTCTTGTTTTTCCTAATTTTTTTCTTCTTTTCATTTTTTCTTTCTTTCTGTAAGGTGTCTTTCTTTCTTTCTTGTTTTTCCTAAAAAAAATCTTCTTATCTTTCTTTCTTTCTTTCTTTCTTTCTTTCTTTCTTTTTTTCTTTCTTCTTTTCTTTCTTTCTTTCTTTCTTTCTTTTTCTTCTTTCTTTCTTTCTTCTTTCTTTCTTTTTCTTCTCTTTCTTTCTTTCTTCTTTCTTTCTTTCTTTCTTTCTTTCTTTCTTTCCTTCTTTCTTTCTTTCTTTCTTTCTTTCTTTCTTTTCTTTGTTTTTCCAAAAAAATTTTCTTCATTTCTTTCTTTCTTTCTTTCTAGTTTTTCCTAAAAAATTTCTTCTTATCTTTCTTTCTTTCTTTCCTTCTTGTTTTTCCAAAAAAATTTCTTCATTTCTTTCTTTCTTTCTTGTTTGTCCTACATTTCTTTCTTTCTTTTTCTTTCTTTCTTTCTTTCTTTCTTTTTTTTCTAGTTTTTCAACTTCTCATTATTCCTTTCTTACTTTCTTTCTTTCTTTCTTTCTTTCTTGTTTTTCCCATCATTCTTTTGTTTGTTTGTTTGTTTGTTTCTAGTTTTTTAGACTCTCTTTATTCCTTTCATTCTTTCTTTCTTTCTTTTTTTTTCTTTCTTTCTTTCTTTTCCACCATTCTTTTGTTTGTTGTTTCTTTCTTTCTAGTTTTTTCGACTCTCTTTATTCCTTTTTTCCTTTCTTTCTTTCTTTTCTTTCATTCTTCTTTCTTTTTTTCTTTCTTTCTTTCTAGTTTTTCCAACTTTCTTTCTTTCTGGATGGTTCTTTCGGAAAATAACAAAAAACAACAACAACAACAAAAAAAAAATACACAAGATGACGCAGTTTGTGTAGATCAGTATACATATTGTTCTTAATGATAATTGCAATAAAAAATGTCGAATGCTGCGAAGCTAAAAAATGCTATAATAAGAAGAAAACAAACAGGCTTGATTTAATAAAAGGGGAAAAATATAATAATAATAATAATGATATAATCCTTTTCTGCTTTTAGATGTAGCGTTTGTTCGTCCCGGTGTAATTGAATCCATGTTGCGTGCGAGGTGATTGTGTAACCTGACTCTCGCCAGTCACGACACAACACATCTCCCAAATTACAAACACTTTACACAATTACACTTTCATTAAACTCAACTATTTACACATGATGAGGAGGTACGGCTTATGTTACCGTGCTGATGTTTCATCTTCATCCGCAAACACACACACACACACACACACACACACACACACACACACACACACACACACACACACGTTCACCTTGGCACAACTTGCAGGTTACAGTGTTTTTCTTGTGTTGAGTTTAATACAAAGCGCTCCCATGCATTGGACGACCCGGAATGACATCCCGACTTATCTATAGCGGAATTTCATCAGGAATTTCATTTTTAAATCTCGTCCTGCGCAACAAGAATATAAAAAGAACCTAATAAACATTTCCTCGATTTGAACGGATACTGAGGGGCACGGTGGTTTAGTGGTTAGCACGTTCACCTCACACCGCCAGGGTCCGGGTTCGATTCCCGTCTCGGCCATGTGTGTGTGGAGTTTGTGCATGTTCTCCCCGTGCCTCAGGGGGTTGGGTTTCTCCGGGTTCTCCGGTTTCCTCCCCCGGTCCAAAAAAATGCACGGTAGGTTGAAAAACCTACCTTGGAAAATTGTCCCTAGTGTATGAATGTGTGTGTGTGTGAGTGTGTGTGTGTGTGTCCTGCGATGGGTTGGCATTCCATCCAGGGTGTATCCTGCCTTAATGCCCATAGACGCCTGAGATAGGCACAGACTCCCCGTGACCCGAGGGAAGATCGGATAAAGCGGTAGAAAATGAATGATGAATGAATGAATGAATGAATGAATGAACGGATACTGCGGTCGGGACGCGGATATCATATTGATGCAATGTTCAACTACAGCAGTCCTATGGTGTTTTTGTGTAGTGTGTTTGTGTGTGGGTGTGTGTGTGTGTTGTGTGTGTGTGTGTGTGTGTGTGTGTGTGGGTGGGTGGGTGTTTGTGCGTTTTGCGTATAACTCAATTGGAGTGTGCACTTTGATGGAGCAGGGTGGCGTGAGATTCTGGATTTAATTAACCAGCGGGCAAAGACAAATAGGAGCTAAACACAGCTGCCTGATGGAGAGATAATGAACAAACTGGGTTGTTTGGGTCAAAGCTGCACTCTCTCTCAAGGCCCGACAGACTCTCATGGTCATTAATGTGCCTCTGTGTGTGTGTTTCTGTGTGTGTGTGTGTGTGTGTGTGTGTGTGCCGAGAGCGCGCCGAGCATTCATTATCACATTTCTCTGTTCGTTTCAGCAGTGCATTTCTTATTAAACACATGCACAAACACGGAGATTGCATAACGAATAATATGTATATGAATACAGATTAGAACTCATGCACAGATACACATATACCTAAACAACCCAATACTTAACCCCTAATCCCAAAACTTAACCCCAAGACATAACCCTTAACCTCCTCCCTAATCACAGTCCTTTCATAATGCTAACCCTCTTATTTCCAATACACAACCTGGACCAGAAGGTCGCTGGTTCAAATCCCAGCACTATCTGCTCACTTGTATGTCGCTCTGGATGAAGGGTGTAAAATCTGTACAATGTGCCTAACGCTAACCCTCCCTAACCCCTAACCCTAACCCAACCCTAAACCCACCAACCCTAAACCCAACCCTGAACCCAACCAAACCCTAAACCCAACCCCAAACCCAACCAAACCCAACCCCAAACCCAACCCTAAACCCAACCCTAAACCCAACCCTAACCCAACCCTAAACCAAACCCAAACCCCAAAAAACCCAGCCCTAACCCTAACCCTAACCCTAACCTAACCCTAACCTAACCCTAACCCTAACCTAACCCTAACCCAACCCCAAACCCAACCCTAACCCCTAAACCCAACCCTAACCCTAAACCCAACCCTAACCCAAACCAACCCAAACCCCAAACCCAAACCCAAACCCAAACCCAACCCTAAACCCAAACCCCAACCCCAAACCAAAACAAAAAACCCAAACCCAAACCAAACCAAAACCCAACCCCAAACCCAACCCCCAAACCCAACCCCAAAAAACCCAACCCCCAAACCCAACCCCCTAAACCCAACCCAAACCCTAAACCCAAACCCACCCAAACCCAACCTAAACCCACCCTAAACCCAACCCCAAACCCAACCCTAAACCCAAACCCAAACCCGAAAAAACCCTAAAACCCCAACCCTAAACCCAACCCTAAACCCAAAACCACCAAACCAAACCCCAAACCAAACCCCAAACCCAAACCAAACCAAACCCAAACCAAACCCAAAACCCCAACCCTAAAACCCAAACCCAAACCCAAACCTAACCCCAACCAACCCAACCCCAACCCCAACCCAAACCCAAAACCCACCCTAAAACCCAACCAACCAAACCTAAACCCCAACCCTCAACCCAAACCCAAACCCCAAACCAAAACCCAACCCCCCAAACCCAAACCCACCCCGACCCAACCCAAACCCAACCCCAAACCAAACCCAACCCCCCCAACCCACCCAACCCACCCAACCCCAAACCCAACCCTAAAACCAAAACCTAAAACCCCAAACCCTAACCCTAACCTAACCCTAACCTAACCCAACCTAACCCAACCCCAACCCTAAACCCAAACCCAACCCCAACCCAACCCCAACCCAACCCCAAACCCAAAACCAAAACCAAAACCCCAAACCCAAACCATAAACCCAACCCCAATCCCCCTAACTATTAATCCCAAACCCTAATTTACTATATTTACAATATTTAGCTAACTAGCATAACTAACTTCTTTCTTTCTTTCTTTCTTTCCTTCTTTCTTTCTTTCTTTCTAGTTTTTCAATCTTTCTTTCATTCATTCATTCGTTCTTTTTTTCTGTCTTGTTTTTCTACATTATTTTCTTCTTTTCTGTCTTTCTTTCTTTTCCTTCATGCATTCTTTTCTTTCTTTCCTATTTTTCTTTCTTTCGTTCGTTCTTTCTTTCTTTCTGTTCTTTTTCTTTTTGCCAACTTTCTTCTTTCATCTATCTATCTATCTATCTATCTATCTATCTATCTATCTATCTATCTATCTATCTATCTATCTATCTATCTATCTATCTATCTATCTATCTATCTGTCTGTCTGTCTCTCTTTCTCTCTCTCTCAAACCATAAATTCTTACCCTTCTTATCCTCCACGAACACTTAAACCTACCCGATCCTTAATCCCCAATCCCTTCTCTAACACCAATCGTAGCTTTTAACCCAATATCTATCATACCTTTAAAATCTCCTGTCATTGTCATTGCAAAACGAGAGAGAAAAATGCACGAAACAGGACGAAATTCAAGCGCTAGAGATTTTGAACTCGCCAAACACATTCGTCTGATCACCGTTTTCATCCCAAAAGCGTAATATACATGTTTTAAGAACAAGGCAGCGATTTGGTCCCATTTCCTTCTTCCTAGCGCGCAGTAATATTTGTGATTGGCGCTGTGAAGTACGTGCACTCCACTCAAATTACCCACGCCTCTACATCACCTGCCAACACGCTCCTATACACAACAACAACACGGGCCCTTTAAAGATCCACTCGGCATCTGCATACCTCCGGCGCTGACCCTTTTGTTATTCACACCAGCGTCTTGTTCTCACTCAGTGAGCGACTGCTTTCTGTTTCAATGGCTAATCATAACTCTAGTGCCTGCCTCCAGTCGCCCAAAAGTCTAAATGCATACTACAGTGGCTGAGCTGTGATTTTCTTATCTGCTGTGCACCCAGCACTTAAGTGCCAGTCTAGCGTTTGACTGCCGGCTTGCTTAACAGCTACTATTTGTACATGCGTCTTTCTTTCTGCCCCCCCACCCCCCCCAACACCCAACAACTCCCCCCCCCCCCCCTTTTCTCGTAAGCCTTTCAGGTATTTCAGACATTTGAGTGATTTCGGGATTTTTTTCTTCTCGCTGCGTTGTGTGACTACTTTAATGTGATAATGCTAGAGGTTTGGCGGATTAATGGCATATATTAACATTCATGAACAGTGGAGAGAGTGAGAGAGAGAGAGAGAGGGAGGGAGAGAAAAGAAAAGTTCAGACAAGATTTACTTGATGTAAATGAATAGAAATACTCAACATTCATTCATTTATCTTCTAGCGCTTTATCCGATCTTCCCTCGGGTCACGGGGAGTCTGTGTCTATCTCAGGCGTCTATGGGCATTAAGGCAGGATACACCCTGGATGGAATGCCTAACCCATCGCAGGACACACACACACACACACACACACACACATTCATACACTAGGGACAATTTTCCAAGGTGCCAATCAAACCTACCGTGCATGTTTTTGGACCGGGGGGGAGGAAACCGGAGAACCCGGAGAAAAAACCCCCTGAGGCACGGGGAGAACATGCACAAACTCCACACACACACATGGCCGAGACGGGAATCGAAACCCGGACCCTGGCGGTGTGAGGCGAACGTGCTAACCCACTAAGCCCACCGTGCCCCTACTAAATACTCAACAGCAAAAAGTAAATATTTTGTAAAATAGAACTACGAGTTTATCAGGGTTACGCTAGGTTTAATTGGGCAAACGTTACGTTATGCATCTGTTAAAAGGCGCATTAGCTACAAAAACGAATCTTTTTTGCAAGTTATTAACTAGCGAGCTAGCTTAATTAATACGATAACTGATGATATTTAAGTTACTAGCTTACAAGCTAATTTACAATATTTAACTAACTAAATGAACTAGAACTCAAAACGAACAGTTAATACAGTGAGAATAGAAAAAGATTGTTCTGTATTAACGTAAGTTTGTTCTTTGAGTCCGCCAGTGGCAACTGTGGCGAGGAAAAATTATCCGAGATGGAACAAGGAAGAAACCTTGAGAGGAACCAGACTCAACTAACTAACTAACTAACTAACTAACTAACTAACTATCATACTTAATAGGTCAACTAATTATTAACAACTAGCATATGCAACAAGATAATTACAATATGTAACTAACTAGCATACTCAACAATATTTAACTAACTAACATACGAAACAAACTAATTTACAATATTTAACTAACTAGCATAATCAACAAGCTAATTTACAATATTTAACTAACTAGCATAAGCAACTAGCATACTCAACAAGCTAACTAACAATATTTAACTATCTAGCAAACGCAGCAAGCTAATTTACAACATTTAACTAACTAGCATACGCAGCACGCTAATTTACAGTAACAACTAGCATACTCAACACGCTCATTTAGAATATGTAACTAATTAGAATACTCAACAAGCTAATTTACAATATATAACTAACTACTATACTCAAGCTAACTTACAATATTTAACTAATTAGCATACTCACCAAGCTAACTTACAGTAACAACTAGCATACTCACCAAGCTAACTTACAATGTTTAGCTAACTAGCATACTCACCAAGCTAACTTACAGTAACAACTAGAATACTCAACAAGCTAATTTACAATATGTAACTAACTAACCTACCATACTCAAGCTAACTTGCAACATTTAACTAACTAGCATACGCACCAAGCTAATTTACAGTAACAACTAGCATACTCAACAAGCTAATTTACAATATATAACTAACTAACCTACCATACTCAAGCTAACTTACAATATTTAACTAATTAGCAAACGCAGCAAGCTAATTTACAGTAACAACTAGCATACTCACCAAGCTAACTTACAGTATCAACTAGCATACTCAACAAGCTAACTTACAATATTTAGCTAACTAGCAGACTCACCAAGGAAACATACAATAACAACTAGCATACTCAACAAGCTAATTTACAATATGTAACTAACTAACCTACTATACTCAAGCTAACTTACAATATTTAACTAACTAGCATACTCACCAAGCTAACTTACAGTAACAACTAGCATACTCACCAAGCTAACGTACAGTAACAACTAGCATACTCAACAAGCTAACTTACAATATTTAGCTAACTAACATACTCAACAAGCTAACTTACAATAACAACTAGCATACTCAACAAGCTAATTTACAATATGTAACTAACTAACCTACCATACTCAAGCTAACTTGCAATATTTAGCTAACTAGCATACTCACCAAGCTAACTTACAGTAACAACTAGCATACTCAACAAGCTAACTTACAGTAACAACTAGCATACTCAACAAGCTAACTTACAATATTTAACTAATTAGCATACTCAACAAGCTAACTTACAGTATCAACTAGCATACTCAACAAGCTAACTTACAATATTTAGCTAACTAGCATACTCACCAAGGAAACATACAATAACAACTAGTATACTCAACAAGCTAATTTACAATATGTAACTAACTAACCTACCATACTCAAGCTAACTTGCAACATTTAACTAACTAGCATACGCAGCAAGCTAATTTACAGTAACAACTAGCATACTCAACAAGCTCATTTACAATATGTAACTAATTAGTATACTCAACAAGCTAATTTACAATATATAACTAACTAACCTACCATACTCAAGCTAACTTACAATATTTAACTAATTAGCATACGCAGCAAGCTAATTTACAGTAACAACTAGCATACTCACCAAGCTAACTTACAGTATCAACTAGCATACTCAACAAGCTAACTTACAATATTTAGCTAACTAGCAGACTCACCAAGTAACAACTAGCATACTCAACAAGCTAACTTACAATAACAACTAGCTATACTCAAGCACTCACAAGAAACATACAATTTAACAATAGTGCATACTCAACAAGCTAATTTACAATATATAACTAACTAACCTACTATACTCAAGCTAACTTACAATATTTAAGCTAACTAGCATACTCACCAAGCTAACTTACAGTAACAACTAGCATACTCAACAAGCTAATTTACAATATGTAACTAACTAGAATACTCAACAAGCTAATTTACAATATTTAGCTAACTAGCATACTCACCAAGCTAAAACACTTGACTAGCTGGCATATTTCGAAACTACATATTTCCCCCAAGTGTCTAGCGAATTAAACTAGCAAAAACTGCACAACAATAGACAGTTTAACGTATTAGATGTTGTTGGTGATTGTTTACATGTTATATTATATGCATTATATAGATGGAAAATGTCAGGAAACCGGCATGTCAAGCAGTAATTCAGGAAAAAAAAAGAGCGGTAAAGCGCAGTAACAAGGTGCAATCACGGAAATGATTTCCATCACTGAAAGCATAGTCGGATATCTTGCTCAGATATAACCTTGAGTTTATATAGTGTGCGTGTTCATCTGAGAAAGCGCCTGTGCCTGATTACTGCCTATAGGGCACGTGTAAATAAATTGCCAGGAACAGGAAATGTTTTTCCCTGTGATTTCCCCCCCCCTCCTATAATTGGCCCAGCAGTTTACCTCTGCTGATAAACATTGCATATCTTTCTCCTCCCCTTCTCGTAGCAGTGTCAGGCGAGCCGAGGCATTGGGAGAAAAGACAGACAGCCACCAAGGCGTGCAAATTGTTTGCAGAGGGGAAAATCAATTAGAGGTCCAGAGGCCTGGCTGTGAGGTGGGGCACATGTGGAGAACCAGTGGCTGTCTGCAGGGATAACTCCTGGGGCAATTGCATTATCCCCATTGACACTGGCATCTATTCATGCTCCGTGAGTGCCCTGCTTACTACCCCCGTTTAATTATCCCTGCACTTTGGAAATTGTCATGTGGCTTCGGACAATTTGAATTCCGAGGTCGGCTCTCCTTTTGTCCTCCGTCTCTGCTCTCCTTCCACTTGTCTCCTTGACGAGAATATCCGGGTCTTGAAAGTACACCTGCGTTGCATTCCGTTGCGTGTCTCACCTCATAATATGGCCCTTCAAAGGGTAGATGCCCAAACAACAATGCTAACGGACAATCCGTAATCATCTCGAGATGTTTACCACTTTATGTAAAGTATTTGTGTTTTACAATGTCAGCTGACTTAGTAAGAATGGCCATTACTCATTATCACGCACTCCGGTGTCGGTGGTACCGTATTTTCCGTATTTAAATAAAAAAGACAGCTTGCTGGTCTTAAAGACGCCCATTTAGACTAAAAAACAAACAAACAAACAAAAAAACAATAATAACTATACATTTCCTGAATAAAATGTGAGTGATGCTTGCCGATGCAAACCGCAGCTCCGGGCGTGACCCCCGCGAGTCTGGTCCTTTTAATATTTAGCGGTGACTTCGAAATGCTAGATCGTTCGGAGAGATGAGTGTTTAGACAGGAGGGGGCGGGGCCAGTGATGCACGTGACATCATCAAATTATCCAGCGTCCGACTCCCGTCGATGTGCTGAGCGTTTAGACATGTCACATGACCCTGTGTCTGCTTGTTCCGCATCTCAGTTTCAGTTTCGCTGATTTTTTTTTTTACATTTGCTGTCATGTGACGCCATGCAGCAGTCATGTGTTTGCGACTGACTTCATCTCACCTACGAGTGGATATGTCAAATGTGCATGTCGGGCGAACACGGGCCGAACAGCAGAGCGTCAAATTTCCACATTCATTCTCTATGGGGCCGGAATGTCGCGGATTTCCCGAAATTCCGAACAAGTGTGGGGTTCGGGAGGTATATGATCATGATCCACTCCGGACCCCCTATGAGTGAATATGCCATATGTGCATGTCGGACGCTCATAGGCCGAACTGTGAGGCAACAAATTTCGGCCGCATTCATTTTCTATGGGGAAAAAATTCCCGCTTTTTGGCCCGGGGTTCGGAATTCCACAGGGAGATTCCTTATAAAAGTAATAGCACACCTCACACCATCGGGCCGCACGATATGAGGTACGATTCGTGACGATCGGACAAAAACTGCTGGACGAGTTACGCCCCGAAAATTTGACTTGAAGCAAGAGAGAGATTATAATAGTGCTGCTTTTACACGTGTCACTAATAAGCCACACCCACCAAATAAAAATAAATAAATAATTTGTACATGTACAGGCCGCATGTGACTGTAAGCCGCAGGTGTCCACGTTGAAAGCTTTTTTTTTTTTTTTTTTTTTTTTTTTTTTTTTACATTGGGTCACTTCTTCACGTCTCCAACGTCTCACCATTGATTCATTGACGCCAAGGACGTCTAAGCCCATCTTGGACGGCCAGATCGATTGCTTTTAACTTAAAAGCTGCATCATATGCATTTCTTTCCGTGTGTTTTCCAGGATGAGGGTGTGCGCATGAGGCGCAAAATGACTGTTAAAATCTTAAAACCAGCACTTCCTGCTAGAGCGCCCCCTGGAGGCCGTTCACCCTTGAAAATCGCTGCTGTGGGATGCTCTGCACTCTAGCAGCTTTACTTTAAGACACCTTTTAATCTTTCGCAGGTCGCATAAAACGACGGAATTTCCACGGGCCTGTTAACTCCGCTAACGACGCGAATAAGTAAATGATGCTAGTGTTATTCCGATTTTTGCTGCCTATGCTTCATGGTTCTTTTCCCATTTTGTTTCGTTCTATAGGTCCATAATGTCTGGGAACACAAGACAAGCTTGAACATCATCCCCCCGACAGCTGACTTGAGACCTTCTGCACCATATTGTCGAACAACGATGGCGTTCCACCATAGAATACTGAACTGCTTGCTGGTTTCTTGCTGCTTCTTTGTTTATTTGCTTCCCTTCTCCACTTCGAGGCCACAGCAGCCTTCCATTGCATCCCAAGTGGATGAGAGCTACAGAACTTTCCATGCCGAGAACCCCGAATGGACCTTTAACCACTTGGCGGTGGATTACAGGAACGGGAACGTGTACCTCGGCGCGGTCAACCGCATCTACAAACTCTCGCAAGAGCTCGACGTGCTGTTGTCGCACCAGACCGGTCCCGAGGAGGACAACCGCAACTGCTACCCGCCGCGGATCGTGCAGCCCTGCAGCGAGCCGCTGACGCTCACCAACAACGTCAACAAAATGCTCCTAATTGACTACCGAGCCAACCGGCTCCTCGCCTGCGGGAGCCTCTACCAGGGTATTTGCAAGCTCCTTCGTCTGGACGACCTCTTTAAACTCGGAGAGCCCTACCACAAGAAAGAGCATTACCTCTCGGGCGTCAACGAGAGCGACTCGGTTTTTGGCGTCATCGTGTCCTACGGCGACTCCTCCCCCGACAAGCTGTTTGTGGCGACGGCGGTGGACGGGAGGCCCGAGTACTTCCCGACCATCTCGAGTCGCAAGCTGGCGCGCAATTCCGAGGAGGACGGCATGTTCGCCTACGTCTTCCATGATGAGTTTGTGGCCTCCATGATCAAGATCCCGTCGGACACCTTTACCGTGGTGCCGGATTTCGACATTTACTACGTGTACGGCTTCGCGAGTGGCAACTTCGTCTACTTCCTGACCCTCCAGCCAGAGATGGGCGGCGGTCCGACGACGGGCTCGTCTTCCGCCAACCGGGAACAGGTGTTCACTTCCAAACTCGTGCGCCTTTGCAAGGACGACACCGCCTTCAACTCGTACGTGGAGGTCCCCCTAGGTTGCGTCAAGGGCGGTGTGGAGTACCGGCTTCTCCAGGCGGCCTACTTGTCCAAGGCGGGCGCCATCCTGGCCCGGTCACTGGGTGTGGGACCCGACGACGACATCCTTTACGCCGTGTTCTCCAAAGGCCAGAAGAGACGTCCGAAGGAAACGTCTCAGGAGTCGGCCTTGTGCGTGTTTGCCCTGCGGGAGATCAATGAGAGAATTAAAGACAGGCTGCAGTCATGTTACAAAGGCGAGGGCACGCTGGATCTGGCCTGGCTCAAAGTGAAGGATATTCCCTGCAGCAGCGCGGTAAGCCGATCCAGTACCATTTTACCGCCCTTATCTCCGACAATATATACACAGGCAGATAATTACTGTTTCCTGTCGAATTTAATCACTATTGCTTATATGTAAGCGCCCCCCTCCTCGAGGCACTCGCGTTGGATTAATCGTAGACTTTTCCAATCCGCAGAATATAATATAAAAATATATATCTAGCCGGCCTTCATTTTCGTTGTTTCTGACCTCTTTTCCTCTTAGTGCCCCCTTTGAACATATCCAGGATTTGATTACAGAGAATCTGATATGTGTCCATTTGTCGAACAGCTGGTAATATTTAAAATTATTCTAGTATTTCCGAGTGTCTGCGTTATTTATGCGTATTTTTTTTTCCGTCTCCCTACGAATCGGATTTAAAAAAAAAAGAGACCTGACGCGAAATGTAATAAATCTTTTGATTCGATTTTTCTCTCTGTTCCACTCTAGAAAATAAGGTTAAAGTCAATACCAGGCCTTTTAAAGAAAAAAGAATTAAATCATCTAAGGTGCTTATTTGAGATCGCAGTTTTTCCATTAGCCCGTGTGATAGACGCCAAACAAACCAAAAGAAAATCCACCAAATGCAAAATTACCCTCCGCCGAGAGTCAATCTGTTATTGTAATGGCGTTTCAAGCGAATGCCGGCTAGAATTAATCTTTCCGTTTTTTGGTTATGGATCGCTCATTACTATGTAAAAAAACAAACAAACAAAAAAATAAATAAATAAAACCCAGAGTTGGAGGGGGCTACGGTGGTTTAGTGGTTAGCTCGTTTGTGTCAAAGCTCCAGGGTCCGGGTTCGATTCCCGTCTCGGCCATATGTGTGTGTAGAGTTTGCATGTTCTCCCGTGTCTCAGGGTTTTTCCCCAGGGGTTCTCAGGGTTTTTTCCTCCCGGTCCAAAAAACATGCACGGTAAGTTGATTGGCACCTTGGAAAATTGTCCCTTAGTGTGTGAATGTGTGGTGTGTGTGTGTGTGTGTGTGTGTGATCTGCGATGGGTTGGCATTCCATCCAGGGTGTATCCTGCCTTAATGCCCATAGACGCCTGAGATAGACACAGACTCCCCGTGACCCGAGGGAATATCGGCCTGTTAGTCCTCAGGGCCTGGAGTTGGGGTCTGAGGGTGGTAGCTCAGTGGTCCTGGACCGGAAGATCTCCGGTTCAAATCCCACCACCAACCACTTGTTGGCCCTTGAGTAAGACCCTTAACCCTCAATTGCAAGTTGCTCTGATGAGAGTGTCTGGCCTTAAATGTCTCATCGGGTTTGGATTGTGGGTGGATTGGGGGGGGGACGGGGGGGGGGGGGGGGGGGTCTGTCAGGGGGGTAATAGTAGAGGGATGTGTGCTTTGGGTGCCCCCGGATCAGGATGTCTGGAGATTGTTGTGCATCGTCAAACCTTATGTGTTTGTGTACAGCGACGCGAGACACATACCTACACGCACATGTTCATCGCAGGCAGATAAATCACGCTGCTAGCTACAGTTCTGTCTGGGGGGAAAAAAGTGTGGGATGCCGAGAGCGAGAGCAAGAGAGAGAGCGATAGAGAGAGAGAGAGAGAGAGAGAGACGAGAGATACACCTAGACAAAACGATAACGATAAAAAACGCTAGACCTTGGAAAAAGACAGATAAATTGGCATTTTAAAATTTATTTAGAATGTGTGTGTGGTGTGTGTGTGTGTGTGATTATACTTTTTTAAAAGGGATTTGGCTTCCATCCAGGGTGTATCCTGCCTTAATGACCATAGACGCCTTGAGATAGACACAGAGTGTGCCCGAGGGAAGATGCTTTAGTCCTGTTCGTCCTCAGGGTCTGATTTAAAATTAATTTTTCATTGGTCTCAGGGTGGTGGACTGGACCGGAAGGTCTCCGGTTCAAAAATCACCTACCCACCCATGTGGGCCCTTGATGTAAGATTATTAACCCTCATGCAAATCTGATGATATTGTTTCTGTAAATGTCTCGGTAAGGGGGGTGGTGGGGGGGGGGGGGGGGGGGGGGGGGGGTCTGTAGGGGTAATAGTAGAGGGATGTGTGCTTTGGGTGCCCCCGGATCAGGATGTCTGGAGATTGTTGTGCATCGTCAAACCTTATGTGTTTGTGTACAGCGACGCGAGACACATACCTACACGCACATGTTCATCGCAGGCAGATAAATCACGCTGCTAGCTACAGTTCTGTCTGGGGGGAAAAAAGTGTGGGATGCCGAGAGCGAGAGCGAGAGATAGAGAGAGAGCGAGAGAGAGAGAGAGAGAGAGACGAGACGATAGATACACCTAGATCAAAACGCACGCACGCACCAGATAAATCGGAGACAGGGCTAGAGTCGTTGGGAAAAGTGTGGGAAAAGTGTGGGAGGTGAGTGTGAAGGTGTGTGTGTGTGTGGTGTGTGTGGGTGGTGCCAATTTCGGAACGCTCTTGCAGTTTGGCCACTGCGGCATAAATTAGAAAGCAGGCGTCACTGAGGGCTGGGAGATAAATGGCTTGCTTCTCCGCCTGCTGTAACTATGGCTACCAGCTTTTTCCCGCTCAAGGCCTGGCAGACGTGTTTGATTGGGGTGGGAAGAAGGCGACCCAAAACAAATTAGATCCGAGGGCCATGCTAGAGCAACAGATCACATAACCATCTCGTTTTTGCCAGGAATTTTCGAAAGCTCGGGGCGCAAAAAAAAAAACTCGCAAACTCCTCTATCCGACCCCGATTTTAACACCGAATAGTTACTATTAGTGAGTAACTATTAGCGAACAAATTAGCGTGTTAACTAGCTTCCCTTTAATGTAGGGGAAATCTCCCGAATCGGCTCACGGGGAACGCTTCACGCTCGTCTCTTCATATGTACACGAGGCTCAAACAGATCAACTCCGTCCGAGTCGCGCTGATTCCGTCATTAAGCTAATCCCACGGATGGCTAGCCAGATGATCGGAACACTGTTGCGTTCTGGGACTCGGACTGGGACAAATAGCAGGATTATTTCCTAGCAATAACAAATCTGACTGGGGGCACGGTGGTTTAGTGGTTAGAACGTTCGCCTCACACCGCCGGGGTCCGGGATCGATTCCCGTCTCGGCCATGTGTATGTGGAGTTTGTGCATGTTCTCCCCGTGCCTCAGGGGGTTTTTTCTCCGGGTTTCTCCGGTTTCCTCCCCCGGTCCAAAAAACATGCACAGTAGGTTGATTGGCACCTTGGAAAATTGTCCCTAGTGTATGAATGTGTGTGTGTGTGTGTGTGTGTGTGTGTGATGGGTTGGCATTCCATCCAGGGTGTATCCTGCCTTAATGCCCATAGACGCCTGAGATAGACACAGACTCCCCGTGACCCGAGGGAAGATCGGATAAAGCGGTAGAAGATGAATGAATGAATGAATGAACAAACATGACTAGTCTTAGGGGTTGAATCGCTGCATCCACTTAGCATCAGGATCGCTTAAATACATCAGGAATCTTTTAATATACAAGGAATATACATAAAAGACACATTTTTTTTTTGTGTTGACACGTGGGGATAAGGTTGGCGTGTGTTTAGCAAATTTGCACCTTCTGGGAAGATGTTAAACTGGATTTGGTGCTCGATCAGCCACAAGGGTGTGAATAAAGGTGGTGACGTGAGGAGGCCTGGAGTGCATAGGAGCTTCCACCTTCATCATGTTCCATAGGGTTTGAGATCAGAGCTCTTTCGAATGGCAACACAAGATCTTCCAAGCCAGAAGAAGAATAGCCTTAATTTTGTCACATATACATTACAGAATATGGGGCACGGTGGCGTAGTGGTTAGCACGTTCGCCTCACACCTCCAGGGTCCGGGTTTGATTCCCGTCTCGGCCATGTGTGTGTGGAGTTTGTGCATGTTCTCCCCGTGCCTCAGGGGTTTTTTCTCCGGGTTCTCCGGTTTCCTCCCCCGGTCCAAAAACATGCACGGTAGGTTGATTGGCACCTTGGAAAATTGTCCCTAGTGTATGAATGTGTGTGTGTGTGTGTGTGTGTGTGTGTGTGTGTCCTTTGTGATGGGATTTGGCATTCCATCCAGGGTGTATCCTGCCTTAATGCCCATAGACGCCTGAGATAGACACAGACTCCCCGTGACCCGAGAGAAGATCAGATAAAGCGGTAGAAGATGAATGAATGAATGAATGAATATTACAGCATATCCCAGCTTGTTGTTTGGTATTTGGGGTCAGAGCGCAGGGTCGGCCATGATACGGCGCCCCTGGAGCACAGGGGGTTAAGGGACTTGCTCAAGGACCCTAGGGTTGCAGCTGTGTGGTTGCCCCAGGTGGTATTGTCATGTTCATAGGGAGGTGGTAACCTCTGGATTGGAAGATCCCACCACCAAGCTGTCACTAGTAGGCCCTTGAGCAAGGCCCTTAACCCTCAGTTGCTAAATATCATGCTGGGACAGGTCTGGGTCTCCTGTCTTAAGGGTTTAGAGAAGAACGTCTCTGCAAACTGTTTATTTGGTATGATCTCTGGTGGTTTGTTTGAACGTGTGCTTGTTGAGACTTAAATGACGGGCGAACGTCATGGTTCGAGCAAAACAAATGAAAAAGCTTTGAGGTGAAGAACTAATTAAGGGACGAGGAGTTGAAGATGTCCGACATGCTGCCGATCAAAGTATTGCATTACTTCCTTGCCTTACTTATCCTTGCTGCTTTGCTTTCTTATGTATTACTAACACACACACACACACACACCCACACACACACACACACACACACTTATCTCTGAAAAGACATTGATTTCCCATTTGCACTGTTCTGCGAGGCAAAACCGTACATTTTTCTTTTATTAGTAGATTCCGCGGCGGGAAATTTGTTGTGTGACAAAATAAAATGCCGAAAGTGACACGAGCCGGAGCGTTCGTGTGATCGCCGCCGTTCACCCACTGTTGGATCTGACGCTTTAATAATGCATGAAGGATCGCAACGAAGTGATGTCGCTAGTATCTAGTATATAGTAATATATATATATATATATATATATATATATATATATATAATGATATATTCATTCATTCATTCATCTTCTACCGCTTTATCCGATCTCCCTCGGGTCACGTGGAGCCTGTGCCTAGGCGTCTAGGCAGGATACACTCTGAATGGAATGCCAACCCATCGCAGGGCACACACACACACACACACACATTCATACACTAGGGACAATTTTCCAAGGTGCCAATCAAACCTACCGTGCATGTTTTTGGACCGGGAGGAAACCGGAAACCGGAGAACCCGGAGAAAAAAAACCCCCTGAGGCACGGGGAGGAGAACATGCAAACTCCACACACACATGGCCGAGACGGGAACTCGAACCCGGATCCTGGCGGTGTGAGGCGAACGTGCTAACCACTAAACCACCGTGCCCCCTATATATATGATATATATATATTTATATATATATATATATATATATATATATATATATATATATATATATATATATATATATAATCTATATATATTTATAATCACACATTTAAACGCACCATGTAATGCATATATATATAAATATATACATTTCTCTCAA
>JACRUU010000008.1:3621147-3623647 GCA_030449085.1 Kryptopterus vitreolus | reverse complement strand
TAGTCTCTCACTCTCCCCTCAAACACGGTCTCTCTTCCTTCTCTCTCTTCTCACCTCTCTCTCTCTGTCTCGCTCTCTCTCTCTCTCTCTCTCTTCCTTTAATACCTCTCGCTTGCTTCATGAAATATCACACACACACACACACACACACACACACACATGCACACACACACACACACATGCACACACACACACACACCGGTCTCTCTTTTTTTTTTTCAAATGTCTTATTAAATATTAAAACCGTTTTTATCGTTTCCCAAACGCCAAGGTGACCAAATTCCCTGAGATTCCTCAAACGCCGACCCATCGAGTGATTAATATTAAGTGTCCCCCCAACCCCCCTCCGCCCCCCCCCCCCCCCCCCCCCCGTTCGCAAGACGATCGAACCTTCACGCAGTAACTGTAATTAACGAGCGATCCGGCGGCGCGTTTGCTCTCGCGAAACGATTTACGCGTTTTCATCCGAGGCCGATTTGATGAACGGTCTCTCTCTCTCTCGTGCGGTGAAGTGCGAGTCTCTCTCTCTCTCTCTCTCTCTTCATCGTTTATTAAGGGCCTTCGTTTCCGTATTAAACAAAGCGCTGGTGAACGCGGGCCTCGCAGGTTTGGGATAACGAGTCGCAGGGGCTGCGACCGGACACGACTATTCCGACTCGAGAAAACCCCGGAGTGTGTTTGTCTCCGACACGAGGATCTTCCTGGAGTGCTTTTTGAGAGTCGAGACGCACGACAGCAGAGGCCTGGACGCCTTCGTACATCATATTGAGGGGACGTTTGACCTATTAAAGGAAAGCACTCGCTGCCTCGCTTCCTCGTGTCAGCAGAAAAAAAAAGAATGTGAGGCGAAGGGGGGATGAGGTTAGGAATGAGGGGAATGCAGCAGTGCACTCTTTCTTTCTCTCTTTCTTTCTCTCTCTCTCTCTCTCTCTCTCTTCTATTTTCTTTTCATTTTAAACCTGCAGTTTTAGAGTGTGCTGAAAGTCCTGTTCATTTCCCCACATCGATTTTACTCTATCTCTCTCTCTCTCTCTCTCCCTCTGTCTCTCTCTCGTTCTCTCTCTCTCTCTCTCTCACTCTCTCACTCTCTCTCTCTCACTCACTCACTCGTTCTCTCTCTCTCTCTCTTGCTCTCTCCATCTCTCTGTCTCTCTCTCTCTATCTCGCTCTCTCTCTCTAGTTCTCTATCTCTCTCTCTTTCTGTCTATCTATCTTTTTCATCCCTCTATCATTATGGTTTGTCTCTCTCTCTCTCTCTCTCTCTTTTATTTCTGTTTTCTATCTCTTTCCATCTCTCTATTATATTGCTTGTCTCTCTCTCTTTTATTTATCTTTTTCCGTCTCGCTTTCCTTTCCTCTATCATATTGTTACTCTCTCTCTCTCTCTCTCTTGCTCTCTCTCTCTTTTATTTCTCTTTTCTGTCTCGCTCTCCATCCCTCTATTGTACTGTCTATCTGTCTCTTTCTCTTTTATTTCTCTTTTCTGTCTCGCTTCCTATCCCTCTATCATATTGTTTGTCTCTCTGTCTTTTATTTCTCTTTTCTATCGCTTTCCAATCCCTCTATCATACTGTCTCTCTCTCTCTCTCTCTCTCTCTCCTCTTTTATTTCTTTTTTTTTCTCTATCATATTGTTTATCTCTCTCTCACTCTTTTATTTCTCTTTTCTGTCTCTAATTCCATCCTCCTATCATATTTTTGTGTCTCTCTCTTTTTATTTCTCTTTTCTCTCTGTCTTTCCATCTCTCTATCATATTGTCTGTCTCTCTTTAATTTCTCTTTCCATCCCTCTATCATATTGTTTGTCTCTCTCTATTTTGTTTCTCTTTCTGTTTCTCTTTCCATCCCTCTATCACATTATGTGTGTGTGTGTGTGTTTTTTTTTGTTTTTTTTTATTTGTGTGTGTCTGTGTGTGTGTTTAAATAAGTAAATAAATAATACAAAAAAATTCCAAAGAAGCACAGCACAATAAAAAATAAATAAATAAATAAATAAAAAATAATGGAACTATTATGGAAATAATCATAAAAAAACCTCATTAAAAAAACAATTAATTCCTAAAGAAGCATTATATTTATTTATTTGTTTTGTAATAATAAAATAAGAAATTTTTTAATTACCATTTCTTTAGGAAAAATAATAATGTATGTGTATATAATAATATATTTTTAAAAAAATAATATAATTGCTTTTTAAATGGCAATATATATATATATATATATATATATATATATATATAAAAAAAGGTCAATGAAGCAGTTGTAATTAATGATCATGTGACATGGAGTTACAATAATAATGATGTAATAGTAAAAGCTCTCTCGTCTCTCTCACATCCACATAAAACGTTCAACATGGCGTGCGTTTATCTTCTCCCGTGACGTTGTGTAGAATTCCACAGCGTCGGTATTTCCCGGTAAAGGCCACCCGCGATATCTTGTGATGCTAATTGGACCTTGACACAGTGTGTGGGGCGATAAGAAAGGTGTCTTCTCAGAGA
>JACRUU010000008.1:3608647-3616147 GCA_030449085.1 Kryptopterus vitreolus | reverse complement strand
AGCAAGACCCTTAACCCTCTGTGCTCCAGGGGCCCCGTATCATGGCCGTACCCTGCGCTCTGACCCCAAACTACCAACATCAAGCTGAGATATGCGAAGAAAGTAATTTCACTGTGCTGTAATGTATATGTGACCAAATAAAGGATTTATTATTATTATTATTATAATGGGGCTCGAACCCCCAACCTTCCTATCAATAGCCCAGCGTCTTTAACCACTGACCTACCACTGAGCATTGGCGTCAAATCCCACTGCCACTATTGGGCCCTTGAGCAAGGCCCTTGCCCTTGAGCCAAGACACTCAATTGCTCAGTTGTAAAAGGGCGTCTTGCTGGGTGGCAGCTTGGTGATACCTTCCGTAGCCCAGTACCATAAACCACCGAGCTACCACTGAGTATTGGACTCAGGCCCCGAAGCTCACAGGTTCAAATCCCACCACTGCCACAAAACACATTGCCACTAGTGGGCCCTTGAGCAAGGCCCTTAACCCTCAATTACTAAGTTGTAAGTCACTCTGGGCGTCTTGGTCAAGGATCTAAGAGTGGCAGCTTGGCAATACCGGAGCTCGAACCCCCGACTTTCCGATCGGTAACCCAGTGCCTTAGATCACAGGTTCAAATCTCACCACCACCACTGCCATGCTGTCACTAATGGGCCCTTGAGCAAGGCCCTTAACCCTCAATTGCTCAGTTGTAAGTCACTGTGTGTGTCTTGCTCAAGGACCCACTAGTGGCAGCTTGGCAATACCTTCCGATCAGTAGCCCAGCGCCTTAAACCACCGAGCTACCACTGAGCATTGGCCTCAGGCCCGGAAGCTCGCAGGTTCAAATCCCACCCACCGCACCACCAAGATAAGCTGCCACTAGTGGGCCCTTGAGCAAGGCCCTTAACCCTCAATTGCTCACTCTGGACTTCTCACTAGTGGCAGCTTGGCGATACCTTCCTATCAGTAGCCCAGCGCCTTAAACCACCGAGCTACCACTGAGCATTGGCCTCAGGCCCGGAAGCTCGCAGGTTCAAATCTCACCATGCCACAACCAAGCTGGCACTAGTGGGGCCCTTGACCAAGGCCCTTAACCCTCAATTGCTCAGTTGTAAGTCACTCTGGACTTTCTCACTAGTGGCAGCTTGGCGAAACTCGGTGCCTTAAACCACTGAGCTACCACTGAGCATTGGCCTCAGGCCCGGAAGCTCGCAGGTTCAAATCTTGCCACCGCCACCAAGCTGGCACAAGTGGGCCCTTGAGCAAGGCCCTTAACCCTCAATTGCTCAGTTGTAAGTCACACTGGATATGGGCGTGTTGCTCACGTATCCAAGCGTGTCAGCTTGGCAATACCGGGACTCGAACCCTCGACCTTCTGATCGGTAACCCATTGCCTTAAACCACTGATCTACACCTCCTCCCTCTGTTTTCTTTTCTTTGCCATCTTCCTTAACCTGAGCAGGAGGTTGTGCTTTCCCTCCCATCACTATTCCGAAAATGTCGTCCGAAAACAGGGAGGGGCCGAAAGCGGCACACGCCGCGGGTGTTTTTATCTCGGTGAGATAGGCGAGATGTGGGTGCTTTAAATGAGCTCCATTAGTCCTGCCAGGCCTGTGGATGTGCGGGGGTTCGTCCGACAGCAGAACATTTCTAAAGGTCAGACATGTGTGAAGGAAAGGACACGCATGCTGCCGCGCGACGCCGGGTATTTCTCATTCCGCCCGTTTATCTCTTTCCGTCCTTCGCTCTTTTCACTCGGAATCGACTCGCCTATCGATCACTCATAAAGCGGCCGTTTCACACAGTCATGTTCAGCCACTCCATTTGCTTAATGAAGAGCATCGCTTTTGACAAATACATCCCGGACCATCGCGGTGACTCCGGAATCGATCCCACGCGGCCGGCCGGAATCGCCCCGGAATCTCGCCGTCCTGGACGCCTCTCCCGTACATCCGCGTTTCACCGTTAAGAGAAACACACCGTTAAGAGGCTTTTTAGCGCATGGCCGGGAGATCTGGCTCCGACACAAAAGGGCTGTTTTTCTGCGCTTCATGACAGGTCCCGCGTGCTTCCTGTCACAACCTGGCATCACAGAGTCGCCGTGTTTGGCACGCCGTCGCTTCCGAATATTAGCGTGTGGCGCTGAAGTGGACGCTGACGCTAATTAGGTGGTAGAACTTTTCGCTGTGCGTGGTGCCTGTAAACGGGGGGGGGGGGGGGGGGGGGGGGCGCTTAGGAAACATTACAACCTCAGGGGTGGGCAAACTTTTTGGTTTAGATGGATGGATGGATGGATGGATGGATGAGTAATGAGATGCATATAGAGATAGATAGATGGATAGATAAATTAATAAATACATTATGAAACATTTATGCTGGGTGCTGATAAATAGATAGATGGATGGATGGATGGATGGATGGATGGACGGACGGACGGACGGACGGACAGGTGGCTGGATAGATAGATAGATAGATAGATAGATAGATAGATAGATAGATAGATATGATGGGTAAATCTATTGTGAAACATTCATGAGGGTGCTTATAGGTAGATATACATACAGACAGACAGACAGACAGATGGAGGCTGGATAGATAGATAGATAGATAGATAGATAGATAGATAGATAGATAGATAGATAGATAGATAGATAGACAGATAGATAGATAGATAGAATGGATGGGTGGATATGGATGGATGGATGGATAAATTAATAAATATTATTATGAAACCTTTATGAGGGTGCTTATAGGTAGACATACATACAGACAGACAGACAGACAGATGGATGGATGGCTGGATAGATAGATAGATAGATAGATGGATGGATGGATGGATGGATGGATGGATGGATGGATAGATAAATTAATAAATAGATTATGAAACCTTTATGAGGGTGCTTATAGGTAGATATACATACATACAGACAGACAGACAGATGGATGGCTGGATAGATAGATAGATAGATAGATAGATAGATAGATAGATAGATAGATAGATAGATAGATAGATAGATAGATATGATGGGTGTATATGATGGGTAAATCTATTGTGAAACCTTTATGAGGGTGCTTATAGGTAGATATACATACAGACAGACAGACAGGCAGACAGACAGACAGATGGATAGCCATCCTAACGCAGGATACACCCTGGATGGAATGCCAATCCATCGCCAGGCACACGCACACACACACACACACACACACACGCACACACACACACACACACACTCACACACACACACACACACATTCACACACTAGGGACAATTTTCCAAGGTGCCAATCAACCTACCGTGCATGTTTTTGGACCGGGGGAGGAAACCGGAGAACCCGGAGAAAAACCCCCTGAGGCACGGGGCGGGAGAGACGGGGAGAACATGCACAAACTCCACACACACATGGCCGAGACGGGAATCGAACCCGGACCCTGGTGAACATGCTAACCATTAAGACACCGTGCCCCCTCCATTTGACTTATTTGTGGGTTTTTTTGTTGGTGTTGGTATTTATCTGGTACCGGAACTCATTTTTGCTCATTATTTATTTATTTATTTATTTATTTATTTTCTTTCGCCTCGTTACAGCTCCTCACAATCGACGACAATTTCTGCGGGCTGGACATGAACGCGCCGCTCGGCGTCTCCGAGATGGTCCGCGGGATTCCGCTGTTCTCCGAGTCCAACGACAAAATGACCTCGGTGATCGCCTACGTCTACAAGAACCACTCGCTGGCCTACGTGGGCACGAAAAGCGGCCGTCTGAAAAAGGTAAGGAGCGTGGATTCATCATTCCATCACGACGCCGATACGATCTCTCGTTCACGGAGAGCGTTGCGTTATTAGACACGTTGTGTAGTGTTTCCTGCTTCTTCATTGGCTGCTGCTTTATTTATTTATTTATTTCGGATTCTCTGAGAAGTTTCCTAGAAAGAAAATAATAATTCCAAAAATTCTGAATAAAATATGTTTACCATTTTTGTTGTTGTAAATAGGACCTGAGTATGTATATACAGACTTACGTATGAGAGGTTATAAGAGGTTATATCTGCAGGTTTGATCCGTGTAAAGGAATGTGCTGCGCTTTGCTTATTCCTCAGTGCAAACTCGAAATAGTTTTCTAGAGCGTTCATGCAGACGGCTGTGTCTCATACACGCTGTTTGCTTGTTTTTTTTGCTGAACTTTGCATTCTCTGCTCTGCTTGTGTCTCTATTTCTGCCGTTTTAGGAGGTAACGAGTGATAAAGACACATTTCTTTTCGCTTTGGCGCTCCTGCGTCCCGATCAAATGACTTTAATTCATTCATTTTATATTTTCTCTTGGAAAGATGTACGCGATATGGCCAAAACGTTTAGATGGATGGATGGATGGAAAGATGGATGCTTTGTAAAGAGTAATGAGATGCATATAGAGATAGATAGATGGATGGATAGATAAATTAATAAACAGATTGTGAAACATTTATGAGGGTGCTGATAGATAGATAGACAGACAGACAGACAGAAAGACTATAGATAGATAGACAGAAAGATAGGTAGATAGATAGATAGATAGATAGATAGATAGATAGATAGATAGATAGATAGATAGATAGATAGATAGATAGATAGATAGATAGATAGATAGATAGATAGATAGATATGATGGGTAAATCTATTGTGAAACATTCATGAGGGTGCTTATAGGTAGATATACATACAGACAGACAGACAGGCAGATGGACGGCTGGATAGATAGATAGATATAGATAGATAGATAGATAGATAGATAGATGGATGGATGGATGGATGGATAGATGGATGGATAAATTAATAAATATATTATGAAACAGTTTATGAGGGTGCTGATAGATGGATGATGGATGGATGGATGAATGGATGGATGGATGGATGGATGGATGGATGGATAGATAGATAGATAGATAGATAGATAGATAGATAGATAGATAGATAGATAGATAGATAGATAGATAGATAGATAGATAGATGACTGCATGGATGGATGGATAAATATATTGTGAAACAGTATGAGGGTGCTGATGGATAGATAGATGTATATGGATTGATGTTTGAATGGATAAAACAGATAGATAGATAGATAGATAGAGGGATGGGTGGATGGATAAACATATTGTGAAACAGTTTATGAGAGTTCTGACAGATAGATAGATAGATAGATAGATAGATAGATAGATAGATAGATAGATAGATAGATAGATAGATAGACGGACAGACGGATGGACTAATGTATTTTAACTCCGTACTTGCAAGTAGATGTTCCACCAGAGTTTGGTGCTCGTTCGGCCACTAGGGGCGCTAGTAGGGTTGGGTTGAGTAGGCTTGAGATCTACAGCATATCTTTATGGAGCTGTAAGCTTTATGGACTTCAAAGGAGACCACATGTGGCTGGAAAATCCAGGTGTCCCAATACTTTTGTCCATGTATTGTTCTCCATATATCTCCCTGTGTTGCCATGTCTGGTATGTGTGAAGAAAGATGTCAGAGAGAGAGAGGGAGAGAGGGAGAGAGGGAGCTCTGGGGTGTTCTGTTCATGCTGAGCTAGTCAAGGGTAATTGCATGATGCGGTGTGATGGCTTTGGGCCTCCTGCCCTCTCCTCCGCCTGGGCCTCTGAAAAGCTGTGGCCGAGACGAATCTCGGGGCCGGCTGTAACACGGTGTAGACGAGGAAAACCGCATTAAACGACAGCAAAGAAAGGGAAGTGAGAAATGTGAGGGAGGGATGGAGGGAGCGAGTGGGATATGAGTTCTAACACACGTTTCCTAAGGGCTCTGTGGGGGGGGGGGGGTTCCAGGGGGGGGGGGGGCTTTGACCGGAGGAGATGGGGTTTAATGCGTGGCTGTTTGTTTGTTGGATGTATGGACACTTGTAAACAAATGCAGAAGTAAATATATGTGCAGTATGTGAAATAAATATGTTCCACTGGTCTCTGGTCAGTGTGAATATGTTTCCCTTGGTAATAGATGTAAAGGGCCGGTGGGCGTGTGGGCGTGGTCCCTGTTGTGAGGGAACCGAAAAGTACAAACAAATGATATAATCTATTAAATGTTTATTGTTCTATTTATGTGTCAGATGTTCGGCTTTGTACTGGATTTACTGGCAGCTTCAGGAAAACATGGGTGGATGGATGAAAGGATACTGTAGATGGATGGATAAATACGTAGCTTACTATAGAACTTGTGAAACAGTCATATGGGTGTGGATGGATGGATGGATATATGGATAGGTGGATGGAAAGATAGACAGACAGACAGCAGACAGAGGGACAGATGAAAAAATAGATTGTGAAACATTTATGATGGTGCCAATGGATGGATGGAAGGATGGATAGATAGCTGGTTAAAAAGCTTTGATGGTACTAAAAACATGGATGGATGGATGGATGGATGGGATGGGATGATAGATAGATAGATAGATAGATAGATAGATAGATAGATAGATAGATAGATAGATAGATAATAGATGGGTGTATAGATGGATATATAGATGGATGGATGGATGTATAGATGGATGTATAGATGTATAGATGGATGTATAGATGGATGTGTAGATGGATGTATAGATGGATGATGGATGTATGGATGTATGATGATGTATGGATATGTCGAGATCGCTGGATGTGGATGGATGGATGGATGGTATAGATGTATACAGATGTATGGATGGATGGATGTATAGATGGATGTATAGATTGATATGGATGGATGGATGTATAATTGTATGGATGGATGGATGTATAGATGTATAGATGGATGTACAGATGTATAGATGGATGGATGTATATATGGATGTATAATTATATGGATGGATGGATGTATATATGGATTGATGGATGTATAGATGTATAGATGGAAGTATAATTGTATGGTTGGATGGATGGATGTATTTATAGATGTATAGATGGATTCATAGATGGATAGATGGATTTATGGATGGATGTATAATTGTATGGATGGATGGATATCTAGATGTAGATGGATGGATGGATGTATAGATGATGTATGATGGATGAAGATGTATAGATTGTATAGATGGATGTATAATGGATAGGCTGGATGGATGGATGGATGTATGGATGTTTGGATGGATGGATGGATGCATGGATAGATGGATGATATGGATATGGATGGATGTATAGATGGATGGATAGATGTATAATTGTATGGTTGGATGTATTTATAGATGGATAGATGGATGTATAATTGTATGGATTGATGGATGTATAGATGGATAGATGGATGTATAGATGGATGGATAGATGGATGTATAGATGGGTTGATGGGTGTATAGATGGATGGATGGTTGTATAATTGTATGGTTGGATGTATTTATAGATGGATTTATGGATGGATGTATAATTGTATGGATGGATGGATGCATATATGGATAGATGGATGTATAGATGAATGTATAGATGGATGGATAGATGTATAATTGTATGGTTGGATGTATTTATAGATGGATAGATGGATGGATAGATGGATGTATAATTGTAT
>JACRUU010000008.1:3588647-3601147 GCA_030449085.1 Kryptopterus vitreolus | reverse complement strand
GTGCCAATCAACCTACCGTGCATGTTTTCGTACCGGGGAGGAAACCGGAGAACCCGGAGAAAAACCCCCTGAGGCACGGGGAGAACATGCACAAACTCCACACACACATGGCCGAGACGGGAATCGAACCCGGACCCTGGTGGTGTGGGGCGAGCATGCTAACCACTAAGAGACCGTGCCCCTGCTTTGCGAAATATAATGCGGTATTTTTCATATATATTGCTAGTGAGCTAAATCTGGGCGTACACTGTAATAAATATCAACCCAAGCGTAGATTGAAGAACAACGCTGACAGGAATATTAGCTAGCATGGAAGTGCGCTAACCTGACTGTACAGCGGATTCAAGGTGATTTCATTGGCTGTGACTTGAACCAGGGTTTGAAACTATCATGGAAAGACTTTTGGGGTCATAAGACGAAATATTTTACCTCAGAAAATCCTCTGAAAAACCTCTAAAGCTTAGCAATGTTCGCATAAATTGTGGGAGATTGTGGTAGTCTAATGTCAGTGCACGCTTGTAACGCAATAGCATAGCATTATTCTAAGACGACCATACACCTTTTAAAATGGCGTGTAGGGCCACATTCGACCCTTGAGCCTTGAGTTTGACACGTGTCCTAGAGTAATAAGCAAGGCCTCGGGGCTGACTAGCAAACTACATCATGATAAACACACAAAAGAAGCTAAGTGAGCACGCTCGTCGAAATCAACGTTAAGGACGAAATATAATGTGGTATTTTTTGTATATATTGCTAGCGAGCTAAATCTGGCCGTACACCGACAGGAATATTAGCTAGCATGGAAGTGCGCTAACCTGACTGTAGAGCGGATTCAAGGTGATTTCATTGGCTGTGACTTGAACCAGGGTTTGAAACTATCATGGAAAGACTTTTGGGGTCATAAGACGAAATATTTTTCCTCAGAAAATCCTCTGAAAAACCTCTAAAGCTTAGCAGCGTTCTAACAAACCTGCTAGCTTTTTATATTTATAAGCGTAGCCTTGTCAATCATGGCACGGGCTCATACGTAGAAATAAATTAATAAATTAATGAAAGGAGGAAAGAACCCCTGAGTCTGTGACATCTCCAGCGGCGTGTTTGGTCGAATATGGACGAAACATTTCGGAAAAAAAACGCCTGAGCAGTAAATGAGATGCTAGTGCTTGGGGACTGACATGCTAGCTGTGGGAGATTCAGACCACGGGAACAAGCTGCTAAGCTGCCTGTCTATCAATCGAGGAACGGAGGGACGAACGAACCCGCCTTATTAAAGAAAGAGGGAAGGAATGAAAGTGTGAGGGAGAGAATGTGAAGTAGACAGACCGAGAGAAGGGATTGATGCTAGCAGTGGGGAAAGAAAAAGGAATGGAAGGAAAAAGAACACCTTGCTCTTTCGTTTTTACTTTTGCGTACGTCACTTTAATGACGAATAGACACGTGGACAGGTTACGGAAGAGGAGTTGGTCACCGACACACTCTCCGTGCACAAACCCGGTTTAAAAATAGCGACGCCCTTCACACGCTTGAATGTTTCGGGTTATCTATAGTCACCCTTTGTTTGGCCCGAGGGCTGTTCCATAATTGAAAAAAGTGCTCGCGGGGCTCAGCGGTATGACACCGCACATGACTCCGTGTTACATCAGTGGCCCCAGTGTGTGTGTGTGTGTGTGTGTGTGTGTGTGTGTGTGTGTGTGTGTGTGTGTGTGTGTGTGTGAGATGGGGTGAGTGGTTGTACAGCATCACAGAACTAGCCGTGTTAGATTTTAGCACATTTTGAGAGCTGTGTGTAGCGCTGGGATTCAAAATGAACCATTTTTTCCCCCATTTTAATGGGAAAAACATATTTACGGCAACGCCTTAGAAAGAACATAACATGCCATAATCCCTCCTCTGCACATGTCCATGCCATCCTACATGTCCCTCTAATAACCTCTTGTCCGTACGTACTTGTCACTCGTCCCCCAACCAACTCTGCCACCTCCAGCTCCGCCTCCTATTTTATATATATATATATATATATATATATAATATAGATATATTATATATATATATATATATATATATATATATATATATATATATATATATATATATATATATTAATAATATATATATATATATATATAATGGAATTATTTACCAGATTGATTACAACATAATCACACATTTCTGATCAGTTCTAAACGCAACCAAGAATGAATGCTTTTTAAACGCTTCATGCAAACGTATGTTAATTCTTAGTCAAGCCCAAAATATTATATATCATATAAGCCAGAAAACAAAATATGCTTGTTTTAAATGCTTATAAATTGTTTACAAATATTTTAAATGTTCGAAGTGTTTTTAAGTGACGTAAATCATCAGGACGCCAAACGATACTTTTGCTATGTTTCCACACGGACGCTTTTAATTGCCGGATGTGTGTGGGGATTTTCGGTGCTCGATTTGAAGCAAATTATTTCAAGTTTATCTCTTTTTTTTTTCAACGATGAGTAAAGAAAGGAGGGGGTAAATAAACGTGTGTGGCATTGCAAGTTTTAATATCACCTCTTTTGAATTTATCTCTTCGTATACAGAAAAATAGTCAAATGGAGAATAATAAAAAAAATTATGCATTTTTAATAAAATGAATCAATAATAAATTAATAATAAATAAAATTTGTTATATGAACTATGTAATCGAATAAAATTGATTGAAATATTTAAAAGTAAACACAATTAATTGCACATTAATGTACCGAATGTACCAAAAAAGAATAATTTTCATGCTTCTAGTACTCTAACTGCAACAGATGTCATAAATATATATATATATATATATATATATATATATATATATATATATATGAGATATAGATATATATATATAGATATATATATATATATATATATATATATATATATATATATATATATATATATATATATATATATAGGGGGCACGGTGGCTTAGTGGTTAGCACGTTCGCCTCACACCGCCAGGGATCCGGGTTCGATTCCCGTCTCGGACATGTGTGTGTGGAGTTTGTGCATGTTCTCCCCGTGCCTCAGGGGGTTTTTCTCCAGGTTCTCCGGTTTCCTCCCGGTCCAAAAACATGCACGGTAGGTTGATTGGCACCTTGGAAAATTTTCCCTAGTGTATGAATGTGTGTGTGTGTGTGTGTGTGTGTGCCCTGCGATGGGTTGGCATTCTATCCAGGGTTTATCCTGCCTTAATGCCCATAGACACCTGAGATAGGCCCAGGCTCCCCGTGACCCGAGGGAAGATCGGATAAAAGCAATAGAAGATGAATGAATGAATATATATATATATATATATATATATATATATAGATATATATATATATATATATATATATATAATATTATTTTTTTTTGCTATATATAGATTTTTTTTTTTCTTTTTCCTCAAAATCTCTCCCTTTAATTGGATGATTAATTAAATTAATAATATTATATTAATATATATATATTATATATAATAATAATAATAATATATTATATAATACATGTTATTAATTCTTCAATAAAATAATTATTAATATTTATTTGACACAGAAATTGTTCTTTTAATATTAATTTCTTGTTCATTTCAATGCTACTTTTGTAGTGGTTGTTTCAGTTGTAAAATATGGTATATGGCTTCTTTTACTTAAATGGGCCTTTCTTTACTTTTCTTTCTTCTCCGTTTAGCATAAAAAGAAACCCGGACTCGTTATATTTATAGTATTTGGCACACAGACTTGCCCAGAGAGATTTACAATTATCTCATTCATTCAGCTGAGCAGTTGAGGGTTAAGGGTCTTGCTCCAGGGCCCAGAAGTGGTGTTTCTTGGTGGTTGTGGGATCTGACCTCGTATATACCAACAAGCACAGTGAAATCCTTTTCCTTTGCATGTCCCTGGAGTCAGGACGCAGTGTCAGCCGAACCCCATGGAGCAGCTGAGGGTTAAGGGCCGTGCTCCAGGGTCCGAACCCGGCAGCCTGGAGCGCTTGAGGGGGTGGTAACCTCTAAGCCCAAATTCCCTGCCTTTTAACTATTTGTTTGTCTGCCTTTTAACCATTGTTGATGTCTCGAAAGTGTTGGCGCTGTCTAATTTCCGAGGAGGAGACAAACACCGGCTTGTATTTACCGTAATCGTCACGTTGGGGGTTTTTTTTCGCTCTATTTCTCCGAACGTAACGATCCTGTTTCTTTTTTTTGTCCTTTCAGGTTCTAGTCACATGATTAAAACTCTCAGGACACCCTCCCCCATTCCGGGTCGCCCCGAGATATTTTCGTATATACACCCGGGCGATACGATATCGCGTCGATAAGGCGGCAGAGGTAAGGGGTTAACGGATGACGTGCCACGTCTGCAACGCTTCCATTTGCACGTTGTCTCCGTGGCCTCTGTGTTGACAGGAAGTGCCGAATCGAATCAAGGCTGCGAGACACAGAGCGAGGATGAGGAGAAGGGTGGGCGGGGGGTTGGCGGATGGGGAAAGAGAGAGAGATATTCTGTTTGCTCGTTCACAGGAAGTCTCTGTAGATTCATTTATCCCAATAAGAATCGAGCGCTAGGATGTAATCTGCTGGAGATGAGCTTAATATGCCGCGAATTCGGACGGCGTGGGCTCCAGGGGGGGGCCGCGACAAGTGACAATGAAAGGCGCTCTTGTGCTTGAGCGTGTGTGTGTGTGTGTACGTCCTTCCGAACGCGTCAGTGTTTACATTCCGGGCTCAATAATGATGCAGAGAAACGCCACTGAAACCGGAGACTCCTTCCCGAGTTATATTAGCGTCTCCTGTGAATACCAGTGAATGGATTTTCAGGAGGGGGATGAGGTGTGTAGATCAGTGGTTAACATGGTGCTGGGATGCTGACTTGGATATCGCCGAGCGGCCACCCTTAATGGTCCAAAAGGCCATTAACCCTGTGTGCTCAAGGGGGCGCTGTTTCATATCTGACCCCCCCCCCCCCCCCCCCCACCCCCTCAAAAAAAAACAACAAGCTGAGATATGCGAAGAAACAATTTCACTGTGCTGTAATGTATATGTGACAAATAAAGGCTTCTATTTTAGATAGAACGAGCAAAATAACGCCGTGATTAGCAAACCCCGCCCCCTCCCGCATGCCGAAAAATCCGAGCCGGCGGTTAATTCCGAGGTCTGAATACCGTGCAATTTGAGTATTAGCTCGCGAACACAGACGTCGGCGCTCGATTCAGGAGCTGTCAGCTCTTTTTAACAGCTTGATGCGTAGATTGTATCCTGCCGCGCCTCCGGATCAAAGCGGACGAGCGCAAATGTAAGGAAATGTAATTATCATGTCCGGCTCTGCAGCTCAACAGATTCAGACGACTCCACTCCTCCTCCTCCTCCTCCTCGTCCTTCTTCTTCTTCTTTTTCAAAATCGGCAATAAACAGAGCTGTAACGGGACTGCGAAGAGGGAACCGACCCGAATCCGACCCCGGCGATCTAACAAGCCATCAGCATCTGATGGAGTTAATGGACGTCTAATGATAATGTTAATGTTAATGTGCGGTCTGAGCCAGGAGTGCTTTACCCAAACATGCTAACCGCTAATCATGAATAAAAGATTCTCGGGGGCCGCCATGATGGGGGAATGATGTAGAGCGAGAGGGATTTGCGGTGGAGCGTTTTTGCGAAATGGAACTTGCGGGAATGTCAGTGGGACGTAAAATGTAAAGGTAAAAGAAAAGAAGGAAAAATGTAAAAGAAAATGTGAGTGATGCTTGCGGAGAATTCCCGGAATTCCCAGTGGCTCTGGGGGTTCGAGCTTCACAAGATCGCGACCTACTCCGTCTCACCTACGAGTGGATATGTCAAATGTGCACGAACACGGGCCGAACAGCAGAGCGTCAAATATCCCCATTCATTCTCTATGGGGCTGGAATGTCGTGGACTTCCCGAAATTCCAAACATGTGTGGGATTCGGGAGGTATATGATCGTGATCCACTCCAGATCCCCTACGAGGGATTTGCCATATGTGCATGTCGGACGCTCACAGGCCGAACTGTGAGGCACGAAATTTCAACCCCATTCATTTTCTATGATAAAAAATTTCCGCTTTTTGGCCCCGTGTTCGGAATTCCGCAGGGCAATTCCTTATAAAAGTAATAGCACACCTCACACCAGCGGGCCGCACGATATGAGGTATGATTGGTGAGGATCGGACAAAAACCGCGGGACGAGTTACGCGCCGAAAATTTGACAGAAGAAAGAGAGAGATTCTAATAGTGATGCTAAAAAAGAAACGCTTTCGTGTTTTCCGTTTGTATTGGTGGCGTTTTATTAATCGCACGTTTTCAACGTACCGTAAATTATAATTAGATAAAGATGGATCCGCGTAGAATTTCCGCAAAAAAGTAATAAAAATAATAAAATAATAATAAAAATAATACAAAATTCTTGCCCCCGAAACGGGATGTGCGAGGAATGAGTTCGCACTCGTCCGCCGGAGAAGGGCCGCGTGACTCCCCGCTAATTACTCTGTGTAGCAGACTGTGAACGTTACTTTCTGTAACATTTAATTAAAACCAAAGTTGATCGTTTTTAATGAAGTAGCACGGCGTTATAAAAAAAAAAAAAAAAAGGTTGCTGGCGTGCGCCGGGCGAAAAGGCAAACCTGCCGTTGTTTTAATTAGCCTCCACGCCAATCTCTGTGAAAGACGATGACAGACTGGATCTCTGTCAATGTTTGTGTGTGTGTGTGTGTGTGTGTGTGTGTATGTGTGTGTGTGTGTGTTTGTTTTGGTGGCAGATCTCATGGATTAGCAGGCGTCACGGGCAGAACGCTCGGCACGGATGGATTACCCGGAGTGAGATAATTCACCGGCTTTTATATTAAACGCCATCAAATAAACAGGTGATAAAATCACTGACAGGCCACAGGTTGTTTTTTTTTCTGTATTCTTTTGTATTTTTAGCTTTTTTTCTTTGGTTTACAAAACATTTTTTTATTATTTATTTTTTTTCCCCTTTTCAAAAATATTGGCACCCTCTATTAAAACGAATGCGTTTTGTTGGCGCTTATTTGTCGGATTTACATATGGATTTATACTTTCCTTAGAATTTTTCCTGTTTTTAATAGGAACGCGCCGGGTCAAAACTTTTGGCACCCCTTGTGAACTTATTGCTTTGGGTACTTTTCTTGAGCCGTTCAAGTCAAGTCACCGATCTGTCTGTCTGTCTGTCTAGAAATATATATATATATATATATCTATATATATATATATATATATATATATATATAAAGATGTTATGCTTATAATATTGATTATTCATATTTATTTTGCTCTGGAAATGATTCTTTTAATATGAATTTCTTATTAATTACAATGTGATTTGTTTAGTGTTGGTTTGAAGTGTAAAATATGGGACGTGGCTCCTTTAAGAATTGTGTTCCGGGTTGCTTTTCCATATAAACTGGTGATACGGTGTTTAGGTTATACGGAAGCGCTTTATTGCGTTCAGTAAAAATGCGCTTTATTGCAGTAATACGGATTTGGGAATGCGATGCGCTTGCGTAAGGTTCCATACGCTAATATACGCTAATATAGTGAGGAGATCGTACCTGTTGTGAATGCGCAGCTAGTAGGTGTAATTGTGGGAAATTTAGCAAGCGTGAGTGGATGCACTGAACGTTTATTTATTCGTTTATTCTGTTTTTTGTTTTGTTTATTCGTTTATTCTGTTTTTCTTTTTCGTTTTTCGTTTTTTTTTTTTTGTTTTTCGGGTTTCGTTCATTCGCCGACACGACGCAGAGTGAAGGAGCAGATCGCTCACATATTAATGCACACTGCGTTAATCACGCGCTAATAACAACATTCATTGTGACCGTAGGTTTTTTTATCCTGCATTTCTCTATAACACTAACGGCTTTTATTGCATAATGGCGCTATTAAGAGGACGACCCGAGTCACGGCAATTAATTCGTATATTACATGTAATTTTTATTATCTGTAAGTAAATCCGCTTTTCTTAAAAAAAATAAACCCAGACACGATCTTTTGCAGGACTCTATGAAGAGTGCAGAGTGTACAGCAGAGTGTACAGTTATTTTTATTCGCATTATTTTCTGCAGCCGACTTTAAAGTGGCGTCTTTTGTTCCTTGAATATCACTTGAGTTTTCGGGAATTGCAGGCAGGAAACACTTTTAGAAGCTCCTTAGCGCCTCTCTCTCTCTCTCTCTCTCTCTCTCTCTCTCTCTGATTTATGGGCCTCAGTCGACAGATGTTAGTGTAACAGTAGAGGACACACTGCAGGTGAGTCTCTCTCGGCCAATCACAGCGCTCGTCCGTGTCTCCGGGGAACGACCCGAGCAGCACTGCGGCAGGAGCTGGAAAATGGGCTTCTTTACAATTGGGTCACTCGTTCTGTTCTCCAGACATAATTGCCTGGGGAGCAGTCGGGAAAAGGTATGTGTGTGT
Source organism: Kryptopterus vitreolus (assembly GCA_030449085.1). Classification (NCBI taxonomy): domain Eukaryota; kingdom Metazoa; phylum Chordata; class Actinopteri; order Siluriformes; family Siluridae; genus Kryptopterus; species Kryptopterus vitreolus. The sequence continues at coordinate 3,592,708 of JACRUU010000008.1, read as the reverse complement.
GTGTGTGTGTGTGTGGTGAGTGTGTTTTTGTCCACGTGTCTATGCATTCAGTGTTACAACGTGTGGAAGATAAATGAGGAGTTGAGCTCTTAGTGAAGGGGGCGTACCTGTACTCTCGGGTGGGGTGGGGAATCCCCCGTGGACCTCGCCATTTGATTGGATCCGATTTGGGTGTTGATTTAAGGTGTCGCCAAAAATCAGTGTATATATATATATATATATATATATATACGTATATATATATATATATCTATATATATATATACACACCCTATCTATTTAATTTATAGATAGTGTATGTGTGTGTGTGTGTGTGTGTGTGTGTCATTTTTTTTACTTTATAGTTTAGTATAGTATAAAGTATAGTATATATAAAGTATATACATATAGTATATATTTTATTAGATACTTTTATCCATTTTTTTTAAATATTCTTTTGTTCATGATATATGTATCATATATATATATATATATATATATATATATATATATATATCTATATATTCATTCATTCATTCATCTTCTACCGCTATATCCGATATTCCCTCGGGTCACGGGGAGCCTGTGGCTATCTCAGGCGTCTATGGGCATTAAGGCAGGATACACCCTGGATGGAATGCCAACCCATCACAGGACACACACACACACACACACACACACACACACACACGACACACACACACACACACACACACACACACACACATTCATACACTAGGGACAATTTTCCAAGGTGCCAATCAACCTACCGTGCATGTTTTTGGACCGGGAGGAAACCGGAGAACACGGAGAAAAAACCCCCTGAGGCACGGGGAGAACATGCAAACTCCACACACACATGGCCGAGACGGGAATCGAACCCGGATCCTGGAGGTGTGAGGCGAACGTGCTAACCACTAAACCACCGTGCCCCATATATATATATATATATATATATATATATATATATATATATATATATATACAAACTTATCGCAAAAAAATTTTACGGACGAATAATTCGCAAAACTGTAAAGGTAAAACGTTTTTTTTTTTTCGCAGGTCACATGATCTGCCTTGCCTTGCCTCCGTCTACGTCTCCGATTACAAATAGAAACGCCGAATGCGTTGGCTGCGATATAAGCAACCCTGCCGATATCTGTCGCTATATTTTTATGGAATGACATCGCGAGAGGACGAGTTTTTTATCGCCATTTACAAAATATCGCAAAACGTTGTTTTGCGCCTAATGAAAGGTTACTCTTACTACTTCGTTTTTTTATTGGTTTTTACGGCAACCGTAAAAAAAAAAAAGTAAAAAAGTAAAAAGTAAACTCGACTTTTTTTGTATTTACCGCAAATTTCATTGTATTCATTAAAGTGATCTCCTCATCTCTTTGTTTTATGCAGCCGGAGTGTACGCTTCATGTTTGTTTTTCATTCATTCCTTTTCCGTCAGTGTGTTCGGTCTGTTTGTCAGACGATACAATACAGTGTATTTGTGATTGTATTCTGGTGCATTGTGTAGTCGGACGGTGGTGGTGGTGGTGGTGGTGGTGGTGGTTGTGAACTGGTTTTTTTCCAAGCGATGTCACTGATTTAAAGTGCCATCGATTTCCACTTTCCTTTCTTCCGTAACGAGAGAATTACGACGCCTTGACTGACCGATCGTTTGTTTGTTTGTTTTTTTCCTTCCCTCGAACCCTCGCTGACTTAAGTACATCAACAATCTCTCTCTCTCTCTCTCTCTCCCTCACTCTCTCTTTCTCTTTCTCTCTCTCTCTCCTCTCTGTCTATCTCTCTCTCTTTCTCTCTAAACCTCTCTCTCTCCCTCTCTACCTCTCACTCACTCTCTCAAATTTCCCTTCTATCTTTCTCTTATTCACCCTCTCTCTTCTCTCTCTCTCTCTCTCTCTCTCTACTCTCTCTCTCTCTCTCTCTCTAATCTACTCTCTCTCTCTCTCTCTTTCCCTTCTCTTCTCTCCCTCTCTCTCCTCTCTCTCTTCTCTTTCTCTTTCCTCTCCCTCCCTCTCTCTCTCTCTCCTCTCTCTCTCTCTCTCTCTCCCTCACTCTCTCTTTCTCTTTCCCTCCCTCCCTCTTCTCTTTCTTCCCCTCTTCCTCTCCCTCTCTCCTCTCTCTATCTCTCTCCTCTCTCTCTCTCTCTCTCTCTCTCTCTCTCTCCCCCTCTCAGAAACAAAGTTGCTTTATTAGGACGACAAATAACGACACTCGTGTTGCTAAAGCTTTAAACATACAGATAGAAAATAACAAACATTCAGAAATATATAATAGTAATAATAACAATAATAATAAGAGTATTATATTATAGTGGTATAAGTGTAATTTTAATATGATGAGATCTGTCGAGTTAGAAAAGTAATAATAATAATAATTATAATAATATTGGTTTTTGTTTTTTAATTATTATTATTAGCACAATAATAATAATAATAATAATAATAATAATTATATACATATATATACATATATATATATACTATATATATATATATATATATATATATATATATATATATATATATATATATATATTAGTATCAAAAATTAATAAAATATAAACGTAAAGATGTTAATACATAAAAACAATAAGATAAAGTAATGGAAATAGTGGAAAAAGTAAGAATTGGAAAAAGTAGGGAGGTGTGGTGTGTGTGTGTGTGTGTGTGTGTGTGTGTGTGTGTGTGTGTGTGTGTGTGTGTGTGTGTGTGTGTGTGTGTGTGGTCACTCGTTGTCCTTCCTCTGGAATCAGGTGTGTATGTATTGTGCTGCGATTGTGTTCTCTCTCTCTCTCTCTCTCTCTCTCTCTCTCACTCCTCTCTCTCCTCTCTCTCTCTCTCCTCTCTCTCTCTCTCTCTTTTTTCTCAGTCCACGGAGCATCCCGAGCTCTGGCTTAAAGAGGACTTTTTATCTCCGCCACACCCTTTTTCCTCAAAGGATTATGTTCTTTGTTTCAGCATGCACACGGGTCGGTAATTATAGATGTGTGAGAGAAATGCTTTGGCTCGCTGTAGCGCACTGATACGTGTGACAGGCTGTTCATTAGAGACCGCAGGCCTGCGCTACTTAAGTGCAACTTCGGCTTCCTGTGCTTGTGTGTGTGTGTGTGTGTGTGTGTGTGTGTGTGTGTGTGTGTCTGTGTGTAGATAATATAGAAGCAGACATCTCGAAAATATATCAGTACAGCTCTTATAGCACGTAGACGACAGCAAAAAAGAAAAAGCGAGCGGCGAAGGGAAGAACGGTTATGCTAATGTAGGGAAATAATCATTGGGTGGGCGGTGTGTGATGATGCGGCGTTCCTGGAAGCGAAACCATTTTCCAATAACGCCGCACGCCGATGTGTTTTTTTTTTTATTCGTCTTATAGCACAGCAACTGTCCAGCACTTTTTTTTTATGTATTAACAAACAACACATTGTATATATATATATATATAATATATATATATATATAATATATATATATATATAGATATAATTCATTCATTCGTCCGCTATATCCGATCTTCCCTCGGGTCACGGGGAGTCTGTGCCTATCTCAGGTGTCTATGGGCATTAAGGCAGGATACACCCTGGATGGAAATGCCAACCATCGCAGGACACACACACACACACACACACATTCACACACTAGGGACAATTTTCCAAGGTGCCAATCAACCAATCAACCTACCGTGCATGTTTTTTTGGACCGGGGGAGGAAACCGGAGAACCCGGAGAAAAAACCCCTGAGGCACGGGGAGAACATGCAAACTCCACACACACATGGCCGAGACGGGAATTTTTTTTTATTCTTTCTTTTTTTTCATTTCATTCTTTTAATATAAATTTCTTATTCATTTTAATGTTATTTTGTTTAGTGTTGGTTTGAAGTGTAAAATATGGGACGTGGCTCCTTTAAGAATTGTGTTCCGGTTGCTTTTCCATATAAACTGGTGATACGGTGTTTAGGTTATACGGAAGCGCTTTATTGCGTTCAGTAAAAATGCGCTTTATTGCGTAATACGGATTTGGGAATGCGATGCGCTTGCGTAAGGTTCGATCTATCTATCGGCTATCTATC
>JACRUU010000008.1:3583647-3586147 GCA_030449085.1 Kryptopterus vitreolus | reverse complement strand
CCGTATGGAATCTTACGCAAGCGCATCGCATTCCCAAATCCGTATTACGCAATAAAGCGCATTTTTACTGAACGCAATAAAGCGCTTCCGTATAACCTAAACACCGTATCACCAGTTTATATGGAAAAAGCAACCGGAACACAATTCTTAAAGGAGCCCCACGTCCCATATTTTACACTTCAAACCAACACTAAACAAATAACATTGAAATTAACAAGAAATTAATATTGAAAAGATTTTTATTTCCAGAGTAAAATAAATATGAAATAATCAATCATTTTATTTAAGGGAGAGATTTTGAGTGAAATGTAATATAATTATAACATCTGTTACAGTTATTTACAGTATTAGAAACATGATAAATATTTGTTTATGGTACATTGAAAACGTGCAATTATATATATATATATATATTTTTTTTTTTTCCTTTAAACCTTAAGGTGACACCTTTTTCCTAAACGATTGTAAACTGCTATTATGGTTAAGATCTATTAACCAGGAGCACAATGGAGCATTAGCAGGATCGCGCTAATGAGAACGAGCGTGGGGTTTTCGCGCGGATTGAAGTAAGCGCATCGTTTAGTCTGTATTCCGTCGCAGTAAAAACAGATGGAGCCCTTTGGAGCTGTGAGTCGTAAAAAAAAAAAAAAAGAAAAAAAGAAAAAAAAAGAGAGAGAGAGAGAAGAAAAAAATGAATTTTTTTTCATACATATGCAAATGAAACATTTGGAGGAAACATAACCCTTGAAAAACACTCACTAACAATGCGTCAGGCATTTTGGGATTTTCGGATCGGCGCTGGTTCCAGCTCGGGGGCCCGCTTCACGCTTTTTGAAGTTAAATTGGGTCTTAAAAAATAAAATAAAATAAAATAAAAAAAAAGTTGTAACGACGTGAACGAAATGGTTCCTTTAGCCTTTTTCGCCCTCCTCGCCCCCCCCCCGAAAACCCCCTCCCCCCCCCCCCCTCCCCCCCCCGACCAGCGTCATCATCCGAAATCCTGTTCTATTTAACCTCAAACCAAACAAACATCCACTTCAGTAAAGCACTCGTTTAGCGATTGACGCGTATCCCTCTATCAGCCACGGGGCCCCAATCCACCTTCCTGTCGCCACATTCATTAATATCGCCCTCTGTTCCGCGTGGCCCCGGGGCCTCAGGGTTAACCACTGCTCTTATTGTTCTGGTAAAGTGCTCTTCACTTCTCTACCAGACTCCCAGCTCTCTCTCTCTCTCTCTCTCCCTCTCTTTTCGTCTCTCCATCTCTCTATCCCTCTCTCCATCTTTCTCTCCCTCCTGCCCCTCTATCCATCTCTATCTCTCTCTCTCTCTCTCTCTCTCTCTCTCTCACTCACTCTCCCTCTCTCTAAAATCTCTCTCTATAACCACCCCCCCTCTCTCTCTCTCGCTCTCTCCTCCCCTGGGCCCCTCTCTCCCTCACTCTGTCTCTCCTTCTCCATCTCTCTCTCTCCCTCCCTCTCTCCCTCCTCTCCTCTCCTCCCCCTCACTCCCTCTCGCCCCACTCCCTCACTCCCTCTCTCCCTCTCCCCTCTCTCCCTCCTCTCTCTCCATCTTCTCTCCCCTCTTCATCTTTCTCCTCTCTCTCCATAGCTCTCCATCTCTCTCTCTCTCTCTCTCTCTATCCCTCCCTCTATCTCTCTCCCTAGATCCCCCCTCTCTCTCTCTCTCTCTCTCTCCCTCTGCCCCCTCTCTCCCTCACTCTGTCTCTCCTTCTCCATCTCTCTCTCTCCCTCTCTCTCTCCTTCTCCTCTCTCTCCTCTCTCCTGCCCTCACTCCTCTCTCCCTCTCTCCCTCACTCCCTCCCTCCCTATCACTCTCCCTCTCTCTCCCTCTCTCCATCTTTCTCTCCCTCCTGCCCCTCTATCCATCTCTCTCTCTCTCTCTCTTCTCTCTCACTCCCTCTCTCTATCTCTCTCTATATCCCCCCCCCCTCCTCTCTCTCTCTCTCTCTCCCTCCTGCCCCTCTCTCCCTCACTCTGTCTCTCCTTCTCCATTCTCTCTCTCTTTCTCCCTCTTCTAACCCTCACCCCCCCTCTCTCCTCCAGTCTCTCTCTCTCTCTCTCCCTCTCACTCCCTCTCTCTCCCTCTCCTCTCTCTCTCTCCTGCCCTCTCTCCCTCTCCTGCCCTCCTCTCTACCTCACTCCCTCCCTCCCTCTCTCTCTCTCTCTCTCTCTCCACTCACACTCCCTCCGTAGGTCGCTGTAAATGAACATTTGCTGTAGATTGGATAGGAAATGATAGAATGCAATGAGAAAAGAGATTTCAGTTCTCCGCTCGGGTTTTTTCTGAAGAGCGAGGTGGAAAAGTAATCCGGGAAGTATAGCGTGGAGGGAAAAAAAAAAAACAAACAAAAAAAAACGAGTGTGTATTTCTGAAAGGTTATCCAGCGTGTTTCAGTTGCTCAAGCATCTGTTTCCACACATTCTGCGGGCCGCGATCGATCCAAACAGATATATATAAATAAATAAATAAATAAAAG
>JACRUU010000008.1:3566147-3576147 GCA_030449085.1 Kryptopterus vitreolus | reverse complement strand
TGGTGGTGGGTGTAGCAGGGTATTGGTGGGTGGAGTGTGATATGGTGGTGGATGTGAGTGTGTGTGGTGGTGGGTAGAGTGTGATGGTGGTGGGTGTAGCAGGGTATTGGTGGATGTGAGTGTGATGGTGGTGAGTGTAATGGGATTAGTGTATTAATGAGGAAATACTGGTCAGGTGTCTGAATACTTTTGCCAACGCTGTATACACTAAATAAATAAATAAACAAACAAAACACAAACAAATAAATAAATAAATAGGTGTGTACGGTTAATATCTCATCCTATGGGTCACACTGCCCCTGTGGCAAGAAGATTGTAATTTAAATCTGTGTGTGTGTGTGTGTGTGTGTGTGTGTGTGTGTGTGTGTGTGTGTGTGAGAGAAAATGCGGAACGAGTTTTGTGGCCTTAATCTCTCCGTCTCATTTCGAGAGGCTCAGCCTTGGCGATGGATATCAGCTTTCCTTAATCAGATAGAAGTGCATTTTCTCCTTCGCTCGCAGCAAGACAATACAGACGTTTCCTCCTTGTCTCGCTCGTGACCAGATCCCGTCCCCGTCCCCCCCGTCCCCCTCCCGTCCCCCTCGGAGGTGCGTTACTGGACTATGATTCGCCGCGAATGACATTTACGGTAAAAACGCAGTATAAGGGTTCGGTCCTGAAATGTGTTTATTAATAAGTACCAATTTTACAGCGGTCCATATGGACGCTTTAATATTTAAAGCGGCGCTACGTCTCTTTTTTTTTTCCTCATCCAAAGCCCCCCTGCACCTCTTCTCCTTATTTTCTTTTACTTCGAAGACCCGGGAGGATTATCCTCGCGCAGCCGTCGCCTCATCTCGTACCCCCTCACCACCTTCTCCCTCTTCGAATCTTAATCTCCTTCTCCCCCTCCTTTCATCCTTTACCTCTTTCTGATTTCGGCTTTTTGATTCTTTTTTTTGTATTCTCGAGATGAAAGTCTCGGCACGACTCCATTCTTCACCGATGAATGAGACCAAATGAAGTAAGTAAGGGGCTTGGCAGGACCCCCCCCCCCCCCCCCCCCCTTTCTCGACAAACCAACACACTTCGCTCCAGGGAAAAATGTGGAAGGGGGGGGGTAATACCGTCTCGGAACCCGGGTTTGAGGTGTGTGGGGTTCGGGCCTGCGGCATTGTCTTGTGTGTGTGTGTTTTCCTTCCATCTTAGGGATTTATTAATAAACATTAATCCGGACAGCTGTTCTGGAAACGCGCCTGTGCCGCTTTAATACGGCGGCTCGGAGCGGCAGGCGGCCTTTGTATCCGAGGCCTCGGTGTCCGCCGGAGAGAGACCCCTCATTACGCACACGCTGGTGTCACTTTCGTGATTCCATCCACACTCAGCATGGCGTCCTCGCGACAGTGCATAATATGCCAGCGTAACACACGACCCCGCCGTATATATTCATCACCTCTTTATGCGCCGGCGTAATTAACGACTCGGCCCAAAGACTGCAGCTGGACCCTGTGTTCGACAAGCTTCGTGTATTTAACATCACACACACACACACATAAACACGCATGGCAGAGAGATCTGACCTCCATGTCAGGGTTTGTCTCACTCGAGGAGAGAGAGACACACGCATCAACCCCAGAGTGCTAATTAGAATGCCTTCAAGAGTCAATGTCCTGCACAACGAGAGAGAGAGACGAGAGAGATCTCACTGTCCTTTACGCTGTCTGTCACAGTCTGTCTGGAGTCTACAGAGAGAGAGAGAGAGAGAGAGAGAGAGAGAGAGAGAGATTACTGATCTTGTGGCGAGATCAGACAGACAGGTTAAATGTGAGAATGAAAGAGTGAGACAGAGAGAACGATGATTAGAATTGAAGGTAGACGGAGAGACGAGACAGAAAGCAGAGTGAGACCGAGATTCGAGTAAATGTTTGTGTCATGCGTCAAATTAGAATACAGAGAGACAGACAGAATTTGAGATACAGTGAGAGAGAGAGAGAGAGAGAGAGAGAGAAGATGAGGATAGAAGCTAAGAGTGAGACAGACAGAGAGATCGACACTGACAGACAAATAGACGGTGATTAGAATAGAAGTTTGAAACGGATAATAGACAGACAGATGATTAGAAGTTATAGTGACGCAGAGAGACAGGTGATTAGGAGTTAGAGTAAGACAGACAGACAGACAGACAGATGAACGATAGTCAGAGAGAGACAGACAAACAGATGATCAGAACATAAGTTAGAGTCAGACGGACAGATGGATGATAGACAGATAGACATACAGACAGGCAGCTGAGTAGAGTATGTTGGATAAGAGAGACACACAGATGATTAGAAGTTAGAGTGAGGCAGAGAGACAGGCGATTAGGAGTTAGAGTTAGACAGACAGACAGTGAGACAGACAGACAGGTAATTAGGAGTTAGAATGAGACAGACAGTGAGACAGACAGACAGTTGATTGGTAGTTAGAGTGAGACAGACAGGTGATTAGGAGTTATAGTGAGACAGGCAGACAGTGAGACAGACAGACAGGTGATTAGAAGTTAGAACGAGACAGACAGACAGACAGGTGATTAGGAGGACAGAAAAACAGTGAGACAGACAGACAGGTGATTAGTGAAGTGAAAGTGAATGAGTGAGCGAGCGAATGAGTGAGTGAGCGAGTGAATGAGTGAGCGAGCGAATGAGTGAGTGAGCGAGTGAATGAGTGAGTGAGTGAATGAGCGAGTGAGTGAATAAGCGAGCTAGCGAGTGAGTGAGCGAGCGAGTGAGTGAGTGAGCAAGTGAGTGAGTGATCAAGTGAGTGAGTAAATGAGCGAGTGAGTGAGTAAATGAACAAGTGAGTGAGTGAGTGAGTGAATGAACAAGTGAGTGAGTGATCAAGTGAGCGAGTAAATGAGAGAGTGAGTGAGTAAATGAACAAGTGAGTGAGTGAGTGAGTGAGTGAGTAAATGAGCGAGCGAGTGAGTGAGTAAATGAGGGAGTGAATGAGTGAGTGAGTGAATGAACAAGTGAGTGAGTGAGCGAGTGAGTGAATGAACAAGTGAGTGAGTGAGCGAGTGAGTGAGTAAATGAGCGAGTGAATGAGCGAGTGAATGAGCGATTTAGTGAGTGAGTGTAGGGAATGAGTGAGCGAGTTAATGAGTGAATGAGCGAGCGAGTGAGCGAATGAGCAAATGAGTGAGTGACCGAATGAGTGAGTGAGTGAGTGAATGAACAAGTGAGTGAGCGAGCGAGTGAGGAAATGAGCGAGTGAATGAGTGAGTGAGGGAGCGAATGAGCGAGTGAATGAGCGATTGAGTGGGTGAGTGTAGTGAATGAGTGAGCGAGTGAGCGATTGAGTGAGTGAATGAGTGAGTGAGTGAACGAGCGAGTGAGGAAATGAAGCGAGTGAATGAGTGAGTGAGTGAGTAAATGAGCGAGTGAATGAGCGATGAGTGAGTGAGTGAGTGTGAGAGTGAGCGTATGAGCGTGAGTGTAAATGAGCGAGAGTGAGCGAATGAGTGAGTGAGTGTAGTGTATGAGCGAGCGAGTGAGCGAATGAGTGAGTGATTGAGTGAGCGAGTGAATGAGTGAGTGAGTGAATGAGCGAGGTGTGTCCCTGTCGCTGTGTAGTTTACATGGGGAGGTAATAAGGTCTTTAAATAGACGGCGCAGGGACGAGACTCGGGGCGTCTTTCAGCTCGGCGCTGCTGCACAAATTACACTACTGAGCTTCAGAGGAATATCAAAGCGGCCCACCGCCTAAACGAACCTCTCGTTACGCAGCGCTCCACTTTACCTGTCTGCGGCCACATCACAGAAACGCTCCACACACACACACACACACACACACACACACACACACACACACACACACACACACACACACACACACACAGAGTGAGAGTTTTCTCATTTTTTCCTCCAAAAATACTCCTGTAGTATTGAACATGCTGGATTGCCTCACGATGCAAAAGAGTGTGTGTGTGTGTGTGTGTGTGTGTGTGTGTGTGTGTGTGTGTGTGTGTGTGTCATGTGACCAACTGGCATCTCATCCAGGGTTTATATATGCTTCGTACCCATTTGAATACACTACGGCAATAATTACAAACAATGTGCATTGTTAATTTACAATAAAAGAGTGTGTGTGTGTGTGTGTGTGTGTGTGTGTGTCCTCCGTGACCTCTTCCTCATGTCTTCGTACACTCAGACCCCACAAAGTGTAAGAGACAGGAACACCAAGGCGTCTCTCTGTCTCTTACTCCTTCACTCCACCTGTCTGTCTTTCTCTTTATCTTTGTGTTTCTCTGCATCTTGTATTGTTTTTCTACCTGTCTGTCTATCCGTCTCTCCACCCCCCCCCCCTCTCTCTCTCTCTCTCTCTCTCTCTCGCTCTGATCCCTGTGGTAATGAATCCTTCCTGGCAGCAAGGCCACAATGATTAAGAGATGTTTACCGCTGAGAGACAGACTATCTCCTCTTTTTTTTTTATTTGTTTTGTTGTTGTTTTTCTTTCTCCTTTCCAGAATTCTGCCCCTTACATTTATTTTTGGTCCATGATGTGGATCATGTGTTGCTTTTTGAGCATCCCATGCCACACCATTTACATTTATATCTACCTCCATTCTTCTGGGATGATATTTCACTAGATTTTGGGGACTGATATAGAGATCTTCCACACATGATCATTCCAAACCATGTGTGTGAGGTCGATCTTCATGGAGCTGTCTGTGTGCCATGTCATGCTGGAACAGGTTCGGGTGAAGTGGGGGAAAAGTCTGTGTAGAGACATCCACAAACAGCACCAGCAAGAACCACATATGGCTGGAAAATTCAGGAGTCTTAATACTTTTGTTAATTTGATGCAGGGATCTTTAATAGGCGGCCTGTAGGGTCAATTTCAGACAGACAGCTGGACGATGGTTAGAATATAAGTTAAAGTAAGACAGACAGATTGACGATAGAAAGGCAGAGGCAGACAGATACATGTTTAAAAATAAGTAAGACAGACAGATGAACGACAGACAGTGAGACAGACAGACAGACAGGTGATTAGGCATTAGAATGAGACAGACAGACAGACCGACAGGTGATTAGGCATTAGAGTGAGACATACAGTTGATTGGGATATAGAGTTAGACAGGCAGACAGGTAATTGGGAGTTAGAGTGAGACAGACAGACAGGGAGCATTAGAGTGAGACAGACAGACAGGTGATTAGTCATTAGAGTGAGACAGACAGTTGATTCGGAGATAGAGTTAGACAGGCAGACAGGTGATTGGGAGTTAGAGTGAGACAGACAGACAGGTGATTAGGCATTAGAGTGAGACAGACAGACAGGTGATTAGGCATTAGAGTGAGACAAACATACAGGTGATTAGACATTAGAGTAAGACAGACATGCAGGTGATTAGGCATTAGAGTGAGACAGACAAACAGGTGATTAATAGTTAGAGTGAGACAGACAAACAGTTGATTAGGCATTAGAGTGAGACAGACAGACAGTGAGACAGACAAACAGCTGATTAGGCATTAGAGTGAGACAGACATACAGGTGATTAGGCATTAGAGTGAGACAGACTGGTGATTGGGAGTTAGAGTGGGTCATACAGACAGTGAGACAGACAAACAGGTGATTAAAAGTTAGAGTGAGACAGACAGACAGTGAGACAGACAAACAGGTGATTAAAAGTTAGAGTGAGACAGACAGACAGTGAGACAGACAAACAGGTGATTAAATGTTAGAGTGAGACAGACAGACAGTGAGACAGACAAACAGGTGATTAAAAGTTAGAGTGAGACAGACAGACAGTGAGACAGACAAACAGGTGATTAAAAGTTAGAGTGAGACAGACAGACAGTGAGACAGACAAACAGGTGATTAAAAGGTAGAGTGAAACAGACAGACAGTGAGACAGACAAACAGGTGATTAAAAGTTAGAGTGAGACAGACAGACAGTGAGACAGACAAACAGAGACAGTGAGACAGACAGACAGACAGAAACAGGTGATTAAAAGTTAGAGTGAGACAGACAGACAGTGAGACAGACAAACAGGTGATTAAAAGGTAGAGTGAAACAGACAGACAGTGAGACAGACAAACAGGTGATTAAAAGGTAGAGTGAAACAGACAGACAGTGAGACAGACAAACAGTTGATTAGGCATTAGAGTGAGACAGACAGACAGTGAGACGTCCCCGTGGCCATTTTCTCCGGCTCTACATATATTGTAGTGTGACAAAGACAAATCTAGAATAAAGTTTATTTTATAGTTTATATTTTATTTTTATAGTTAGGAGGTTCGTCTGCTGAATACGAGCAGTTGACGTCTTCGCAGCCCGTGAGTCACATGACGTTACAGAACGAGGATACATGATAACGTTTGTTTATTTCTCCTGTTTATTTCCTTTTTCGTATTTTTCCACAAAACAACCCGGAAATCCAGAAAACGGTGTATAAAGAGAACTTTAACGTCTATGACAAAATGTCTCTTTCGTACATGATAACGTGTTTGAATGTAGAAGATTTTGCATCTACAATACACGTGTTGTTGTTTATGTAGTTTCAAATTACAACTTGTTTTGAATGTCGAAAAGCCTGCTTGAGCAATGCACTGTTACGTGTCAAAATACAACATTTGAATATGTTTGTAAAAGGAAAAAAAGCCCATTGTATAATGCACTGTTACTATGTAGTTTTAAAATACAACAAATAAACATGCTTTAATGTATTAAACAGGTGTCTTAAGGTGAAAATAATGCACCTTATATTACCATTGTAGGCACAGAGGGGCTTAGTGGTTAGCACGACCCGCCTCACTCCGCCAGGGTCCGGGTTCGATTCCCGACTCGGCCATGTGTGTGTGGAGTTTACCGCTTTATCCGATCTTCCCTCGGGTCACGGGGAGTCTGTGCCTATCTCAGGCGTCTATGGGCATTAAGGCAGGATACACCCTGGATGGAATGCCAACCCATCGCAGGACACACACACACACACACACACACATACATTCGTACACTAGGAACAATTTTCCAAGGTGCCAATCAACCTACCGTGCATGTTTTTGGACCGGGGAGGAAACCGGAGAACCCGGAGAAAAAACCCCTGAGGCACGGGGAGAACATGCACAAACTCCACACACACATGGCCGAGACGGGAATCGAACCCGGATCCTGGAGGTGTGAGGCGAACGTGCTAACCACTAAGCCACCGTGCCCCTGCAAGTCATTAATTAAAAAAAAACAAAATACAAAGACTTTGTGTGTGTTTTTTGTGCATCAGATGACAGTTTTGAAGTGCGACATTTCCACATATCATTGCAAAACGTCTGTTTGTTTGGCACCCGTTCGGTTTCAAGGGACGGAACAGGGACGTTTGAAAAGGTTGACGTTTCTTAAGACGTGCGCGCGTGTGTGTGCGCGCGTGTGTGTGTGTGTGTGTGTGTGTGTGTGTGTGTGTGTGTGTGTGTGTGCGATGGAGATATTCTTTGTTTAACGAGCGTCAGCGTACATTATTTTTTGGCTCTGTGCTCGGTATCAGGCGAGTCCAGCCGTCCCCCTTTTCCATATGTACAGATACTAATGAGGCCATCGGTCATTGGAGATGACAACGAACATGCCGCCGCCGCCACCGCCGCTGGAGTCGTAAACCCGCGCGTGTTTTTCTGTAGCATAAAGCAGACGTCGGATGGCATAAATATTCATGAAGCTTCACAGCTGGCCTATACACCGCCGCAAATTGCCGCCGATGATCGAAAATGCATTCTGTCATCACTACAGATGTCCTGCTTTTGTAACATATACACACAAACAAACACACACACACACACGCACATATGTGTACACACACACATAGAGTAACGCAACCACATAATGAACTTTGTGCTAACAGTTTGGGTAAGCTACATACGCCTGGGAAATGCTGGTGTGCCAATACTTTTGACCGCACAGGGCTATGTTAAACGCAAATAAATTGTGATTCCAGGACACGGGGGAGTGTTTTGCTTGTGATTTCTCAACACTTCTGAGGTAAAAGTTAACATTCTGAGAGGTTTTATATCGTTGTATGCTCTGCTAACTGAAGTGTTAGCCGCTGTATACGTTTATTGACACTTTTTATGGGGCGTGTTTTTTTTTTCACGCCTCATTCCCGGGCTTTATAGGTCAATCATGATGCAAAGCTAACGAACTAACATAAGAAAATCTGATAAATCTATTAAAACCTCTCACATCGGTCCAGCTGCGATTAAAACAAGCTAGATTAGCATGTTAGCGAGCGGGATGGCTAAGATTTTTCACTATTACTATTCAATATTCCGGCCTTTATATTTATATTATATTCAGTAATATTCATATTAATCATATTTCTTAGGCAATAATGATGAAGATAAATTTTAGGCAATGTTTGTTTTTCTCCGATTAAACAACGGAAATAGCTGGCTAGCAAGATAGCTACCGGTAATAAAAATGCTAATGAAACAATCTTTTTATTTTAAATTTTTTATTGATATTTATGATGTCTCTTTATGCACGGTCTCTTAGTGGTTAGCACGTTCGCCTCACACCGCCAGGGTCCGGGTTCGATTCCCGTCTCGGCCATGTGTGTGTGGAGTTTGCATGTTCTCCCCGTGCCTCAGGGGGGTTTTCTCCGGGTTCTCTGGTTTCCTCCCCCGGTCCAAAAACATGCACGTTAGGTTGATTGATACCTTGGAAAATTGTCCCTAGTGTATTAATGTCTGTGTGTGTGTGTGTGTGTGTGTGTGTGTGTGCCCTGCGATGGGTTGGCATTCCATCCAGGGTGTAACCTGCCTTAATGCCCATAGACGCCTGAGATAGGCCCGAGGGAAGATCGGATAAAGCGGTAGAAGATGAATGAATGAATGAATGATATTTACCAAGTTTATAACGATCATTTTATGAACAGGGTGTTGTTTTAGTGTGCTAGATAAATATATTGTATACACTGGGTAGGAATTTGTAATCGCCTAGCATAAGCATTTTAGGTTTTTAGATCTTTTGAAACGAGGGTAAAAATATCCTCGATATTCTAGTAGGCTAAAGTTTAAAGGAACATTTGTTTCTTGTTACTTTAAGTCGCGATTTTATTTTTGGGTCAAATGTCTTGCGAGTGCAATATTTCTATGTTGAAACAGTACAGTTGTGCAATGAATTGTGTGTGTGTGTGTGTGTGTGTGTGTGTGTGTGTGTGTGTGAGATGTGTGCTTTGCCTCTAATGTCCAACAGTGGTGTCCCTGAGTTTAATGCCATTATATCAGGCCACTTACTGGCATTCCCATGTGTATATTTGCACTCCTCCTCTTTTTCTCTCTCTCAACACACACACACACACACACACACACACACACACACACACACACACACACACACACACACACTACTCTGGAGAAGTGCAGGTCAGTGACCATATGTCATTGTTGGTTCAATATTCCAGTAGCTGCCTATGATCTCCCAGCCTGAGTGCGCCACTTTATAGATCTGACCCCTTGTGAGTGGGGTACATGCACTTAAGCCTAGTGATAATGTTTATTACCGGACCACACACAACACACACACACACACACACACACACACACACACACACAAAATACAAATACACACACGAGATGCGCGACACGCATCTCGTCCTCATCTTCACCCCTCGCGGCTGCATAATAACCTTCTTCTTTTTCACATTTTCCGCCGAATTCTAGCCTGCGAATATTAATAAAGAGGAGCTGCATCAAGAAACGAGAAAACTTCCACCGTTTGTTTACTCTGCTGAGGCAAAGACCGAGGCGTTCTGGGATGTTTTTTTACGAAGGGGTTTCTGCTCTGACAAGTCGGGGGGGGGGGGGGGGGGGGGGGGGTGGGGGGGGGGGGGGGGGGGGGGGTGGGGGGGGGGGGGGGGGGGGGGGGGGGGTGTTGGGGGGACGTATTCATTGCGATTCGCATACAAGCCAACACAATGCAAGTGTGGATAATCTGGGGAACGATAGAACACAAAAGATTTCAGAAAGAGGAGGCGTTAGAGGTGAAGGGTTGAA
>JACRUU010000008.1:3546147-3561147 GCA_030449085.1 Kryptopterus vitreolus | reverse complement strand
GCAAATTAGCAGGTATAGGGTGGTGGTTAGGGCATTGACCTCTGGACTGGAAGATCGAAGGTTCAAATCCCTCCACCACCAAGCTGGCGAGCCCTTGAGCACGGCCTTTAACCCTCAATTGCCCAGTTGCAAGTCGCTTTGGATAAGGGGTTCTGCCAAATATCCGTCCTTCCCTCCGCCTCTTCCGATCTATCCATCATTCCAATGCCGCACTCAGAGTGGTCGGAGGCACCGAGGTGTGAGAGTCGTTAGATCAGTGACCCGGTAAATTCGCCCAGCCAGCCTCCAGTCTCACCCCGAGGAGGGCAGTGAATCAGCCTGAGTATGTCGTGTCGAGGCCAGGTTGCGATTGGTTGCCGTAGCTGACGTCAGGGGAAACCTGAAGTACGTCGTCTATTGCACCACGGGGTGTTTTTTGCCCCCCCCCAGCGGATGAAGGAAAGCCGGGGACTCGAATAAGCGGTTTTGCTCAATTGATTGGAATTACAGCGAGCTGTCAGAAAGCGAGCAGCAGGAAAAACAGCTCGGCAAATAACAAATTACGCCACGGCGCCTCAGCCGAGGGGAACCGCCCGAGCTCTCGTGGTTGTCCCGCCGAGGTTCTGCCGTAATCATGGACAGGATATGGCAACAACTGCGAATACCTTAATGGATATACTGGGGGGAGGTGGTACCCCAGTGGTTAAGGTGTTGGACTCTGGACCGGAAGATCACGGCTTCAAACCCCACCACCACCAAGCTGCCGCTAGTGGGCCCTTGAGCAAGGCCCTTAACCCTCAATTGCTCAGTTGTAAGTCGCTCTGGATAAGGGCGTCTGCCAAATGCTGCAATATATATATATATATATATATATATATATATATATATATATATATATATATATATATATATATATATATATATATAGATATATATGTCGTTCCGGGCAAAAACAAGTTTTGGCCCCCTTCTTGAAATTTCGCCCAAGAATGGCGATACCAGGTCATGAACTGTAACTCCGCCCACTCGTCTTATAGTAGTGTGGTGTAAGCTCAGTGGTTTTAAGGCCGCCGGGCCACTGATCGGAAAGGTCGGGGGCTCGAGTCCCGGTAACGGCAAGTTTCCACCCTTGGGTCCATGAGCAAGGCCCTTAACCCTCTGTGCTCCAAGGGGCGCTGTATCATGACTAACCCTGCGCTCTGACCCCAACTTAATAAAAACAAGCTATGAGATATGCAACGAGAAGAATAAATGCATTCATTAAAATAAATAAATAAATAAAAGGTTTAAAAGTTTGGAGAATGACGACCGGCAGCTACTTTCCCGTGGTCATGTGACTTTGTAATAAGCGCTTCATAATACTTAATAAGTGTCACACAATAATCAATATAGCATTTGAATACGATTGATTTGAAATAGGGATGTTGTAGCTCAGTGGTTAAGGTGTTGGACCGAAAGCTCACGGGTTCAAACCGCGCCACCACCAAGCTGCCAACTAGTGGGCCCTTGAGCAAGGCCCTTAACCCTCAATTGCTCCGTTGTAAGTCGCTCTGGATAAAGGCGTCTTCCAAATGCCGTAAATGTAAATGAAATAAGCCCCGCCCGCTTTTTTTGACACACAGGCTCCTTAAAAGGAAATAGCACACACACACACACACACACACACACACACACACACACACACACACACACACACACACACACACACACACACAGTTTGTTTAACCTTGACATGTTTTTTTTTTGTTCATCTTCACCGCTACGCCTCTCACACCCCTGTTTCCATGGCGATAGTGCCAATGCAGTTTACTTCCACTGGAGTCACATCGCTCATCAGAGAAGCATCCTATGACTGCTCGATAAAGACACACTCTCTCTCTCTCTCTCTCTCTCTCTCTCTCTCTCTCTCTGTCTTTTACCTTGACACACATGCTTACTTTAAACACACACACACACACACACACACACACCCACACTCACATACGTCCGCCTCCACATGACAGCAGCCAAAGCTCTCGTGGATGTGGCAGCGTGTAGCGTGTGACAGAAAACACGCTGTCTACAGGTGCATTGTGGGAGATAGCAGGTGAAGGACTCCAGGAGTGTCTTCTGCCTCCCGAGATAAGGCTACATTCCTAATTCCAAGCGCTCGCATCCTAGAATTCCCTGTGTGTGTGTGTGTGTGTGTGTGTGTGTGTGTGTGTATGTGTGTGTGTGTGTGTGTGTGTGTGTATGCAGCCTCCCAAGGCTAGAGAGGTTGGCAGCCATGTTTCAGTTTCAGCCGATCATCCAAGCATGGAAGTGTTTTATTTATTTATTTATTTATTTATTTATTTATTTGCCCCCCCCCCTTTCTGATGACATCACACCTGGGTACTTCTCTTCTACTTTCTTCTCTTCAGCTCTCCTTTCCTCTTCTCTTCTCATCCTATACTCTCCTCCTTTACGCTCTTCTCTCACTTTTTCCTCGTCTTTTCTGGTTCCTTCTCTTCTCATTTCTTTTCATTTCTCTCCCTTCGTTAAGCCAACGCAACTTCGTTAGCACTCCGTTCCCTTCTTCCTTCTCCTCCTCCTCGTCCCCCTCATGCCCTCCCATCTTCCACGGAGTACTCCAGTGCTCTCTCCATTTTTTCCACACATGTCCACCCTGGCTTCGATATCCTCCTTTTTTTTTTCCTTCTTTCTTTCTTTTTTCTACTTCTCTTTTTTTTTTCTTTCTTTTCTTTCTTTCTTTCCTTCTTTTTTTCTTTCTTTCTTTCTTTCCTTCTTTTCTTCTTTGCTTTTTTCCTTCTTCTTTCTTCTTTCTTTCTGCTTTCCTTATTTCTTCCTTCCTTCCTTCCTTCCTTCCTTCCTTCCTCCTTCCATCCAAGCATGGAAGTGTCTTAATTTATTTATTTGTGTACCTTTGTGATGACATCACACCTGGGTACTTCTCTGCTACTTTCTTCTCTTCACCTGCCCTTTCATCTCTTCTTTTCGCCTCTCCGTCCCTCTTCTCTTCTCATCCTCTACTCTCCTCCTTCACGCTCTTCTGTCACTTTTTCCTCATCTTTTCTGGTTCCTTCTCTTCTCCACTTTCATTTCTCTCCCTTCGTTAATCCAATGCACCTTCATTATCACTTTATCACATTGTTCATTCTCCTCTCCTCCTCCTCCTCCTCCCCTCCGTCTTCCACGCATGTCCACCCTGGCTCGATATCCTGCCCCCCCCCCCCGTCCATTCCTCCATCTTTCCTTCTTCTTCTTGAATCTCAGCCAAACCAGCTACGTATCTGGCAATAATGCTGACAATTAGAACAATTATAGCCAGTTTTAACACTGCACACACACACACACACACACACACACACTCACACACACACACACACACACACACACACACACACACACACACGCAAACACACACACATACACACTGAATGTGCAGAGAGCAGTCTCTGTGCCAGTGTTTTATTTGCTGGAACGCCGCAATGCACAGTGTTTAATTAGAACTAAGCAGGCGGTGTTTGTTTAATCTGTACGCTGCAATACTCATTTAGTTCCCCTCCACCCTCTCTCTCTCTCTCTCTCTCTCTCTCTCTCCATTTTCCCCCATCTTGATCACGCTATCTCAGAATTTCTGTGTCTCATTGACTTCATTTGTGCACATATATACACATATATGTAGCATAAATGAATACTTTTCATGTTTCTAATACTGTAAATAACTGTAACAGATGTTATAATTATTTACATTTTCTCTCAAAATCTCTCCCTTTAATAAAATTATTGATTATTTCATATTTATTTTACTCTGGAAAAGATTTTTTAATATGAATTTCTTGTTAATGTCAATGTTATTTTGTTTAGATTGGTGGTTTTGAAGTGTAAAATATGGGACGTGGCTCCTTTAAGAATTGTGTTTCCGGTTGCTTTTCCATATAAACTGGTGATACGGTGTTTAGGTTATACGGAAGTGCATTGCGTAAACATTTTAAAATATGCGCTTTATTGTGTAATACGGATTTGGGAAGTGTGAGTGGATGTTTCTTTATTAGTTTCTTCTGTTTTTTGTTTTGTTCATTCGCCGACACGACGCAGAGTGAAGGAGCAGATCGCTCACATAGTAATGCACACTGCGTTAATCACGCGTTAATAATATTAGTGCTGTTTAAAGTCAGATTTTTGTTTTATATATATATATATATATATATATATATATATATATATAAAGGGGGGCACAGGGACTTTGTGGTTAACACGTTCGCCTCACACCGCCAGTGGTCCGGGTTCGATTCCCGTCTCGGCCATTGTGTGTGTGGAGTTTGTGCATGTTCTCCCCGTGCCTCAGGGGGTTTTTCTCCGGGTTCTCCGGTTTTCCTCCCCCGGTCCAAAAACATGCACGGTAGGTTGATTGGCACCTTGGAAAAATTTGTCCTTAGTGTATGAATGTATGTTTGTGTAATGTGTGTGTGTGTGTGTGTGTGTGTGTGTGTGTGTGTGTGTGTGTGATGGGTTGTCATTCCATCCAGGGTGTATTCCTGCCTTAATGCCCATAGACGCTTGAGATAGATACAGACTCCCTGTGACCCGAGGGATGAATGAATGAATATATATATATATATATATATATATATATATATATATAATTATTCCCATACTCATAATCTCAGCGGGAATAATTTTAACGAAACACTAAGAGGAATTTCTCACATCTTGGGATCTCTGCTCTCTACACTTCTGTGCTCGGTACCTGCCAATGCTAGCATGTGTTCGGCTCTCCGATGTTAATCGAGGCGATAAATAGAAAGCAGAAGGGCAGAAACAACGCTTCTGACACCTATTAAGAGCCTTTTGAGCGATGCTACTACTGTAAGTGTGATGCCTGTGTGTGTGTGTGTGTGTGTGTGTGTGTGTGTGTGTGTGTGTGTGTGTGTGTGTGGTGTGTGTGTGTGTGTGTGTGTGTGTGTGTGTGTGTGTGTGTGTTGGAATGGGGCCCTCTGATTACCTACCCGGACATTTGAATGACAAGACAAGCTTGTCAATTGGTGAAGCATTTTCTCTCTTTCTCTCTCTCTCTCTCTTCTTCCTATCTCGTCTATCTCTCTCTCCCTCTCTCTCTGCCTGAGCGATTGCGTTCAGCATTAATGGTGTTTAATGGATCTGAAGAGGTGTTTAAGCAGAAGGGCTTGTTTAAGAAAGCGCTCAAGGCCGGCGTCCAGCTGCCTGCTTTTCTCTCTTTTGACACAAATGTGTTTACCCCTAAAGCCTCATCCTTCCTCTATCTGTCTCTCTCTGTCTCTCTCTCTCTCTCTTATTCTCTCTCTCTCGTATGAATAAGTGATGAGATTACATACCTCTCCGACCTCGGGCACTTTGTATAAGTTCATCAATCATCGCCCCCCCCCCCTCTTTGGTGTGGTACACGGAGCAGATGTTTCGGGGTGCGTTCGGTGGTTTCGGGGCCTCCCTTTTCTGACCTCCTTCATAGATCTTAGTCAGCAAACAGAACAAGAGAGAAAGAAAGGAAGACAAAAAGAGGAGTGTGATAAAAAAAAGTGTTGATTATAAGAGAGTTGCATCGCTCCTGGCCATGCGGTACAACCAGGGGTTATACACATACACACATACACACACACACACACACACACACACACACATACACACACACATACACACACACATATATATAAAAACACACAATACACACACACAACATGTTCGTCTACTTCTAGTTTCTCTTTTTCTTTCCTTCCTTCCTTTCTTTCTTTCTTTCTTCTTCCATCTACCTTCTTTTCTTTCTTCCTTTTTTCTACCTTCTTTCTTTCTTTTCTTTTTTTCTCATTTTCTTTCTTTCTTTCTTTCTTGTTTTTCTACTTTTTTTTCTTTCTTTCTTCTTTCCTTCCTTCTTTATTCTTTCTTTCTTTCTTTTTTGTTTTTCTACTTTTCTTTCTTTCTTCCTTCCTTCCATTCCTTCCTTCCTTCCTTCCTTCCTTCTTTCTTTCCACCCTCTCTTATAAGAGAGTGAGCCCTGGCTCAGACTTACATCGCTCCTGGCCATGTGGTGCATCCAAGGGCAGTGTGTTCACACACACACACAACCACACACACACACACACACACACTTGCATACACGCAGTCGTTCTTCTTTTTCTGACATTTACTGCAGTAGATAAAGAGAATACAGTATCAGAGGTGTGTGATCACGGCTTCTCCTTTCATCCGGCGTCAGTTGAAGGATTCGGGTCGTAAATTCCTTTTCAAGTTCTTTTTCCGAAAGTGTGCAACCAACGCAGACGTCATGTTCATGTTCATCTCCACAATCCAACTCACAGAAACTCCCGTCTCCCTTTTAGTGCATGACTAGAAATGGCTTTGATTTGTAAGTAAGTGACGCAGGTGGACGTTTAGTGGCTGTAAGTTCAAATCCCGATCCACACCAAGCTGCTCTTTTTGTAGGACTCTGAGTAAGAACCCCATACAGCTAACCCCATACAGCTAACCCCATACACTAACCCCATACACTAACCACATACACTAACCCCATACACTAACCCCATACACACTAACCCCATACACTAACATACCTACATACACTAACCCCATACATAACTAAACCCCATACACTAATAACCCATACCATACACTAACTAACCACATACACTAACCCCATACACTAAACCCATACACTAACCCCATACACTAACCACATACACTAACCCCATACACTACTAACCCCATACACTAACCCCATACACTAACCACATACACTAACCCCATACCCACCCCATAACCCCATACACTACATAACCCATACACTAACCCCATACACTAACCCATACACTAACCCCATACACTAAACCCCATACACTAACCCCATACACTAACCACATACACTAACCCCATACACTAAACCCATACACTAACCCCATACACTAACCCCATACACTAACCCCAACCCACATAGAGTTAACCCCATACACTAACCCCACAGAGTTAACCCGATAGAGTTAACACCATACACTAATCCCATACACTAACCCCATACACTAACCCCATACACTAACCCCATACACTAACCACATACACTAACCCCATACACTAATCCCATACACTAACCCCATACACTAACCACATACACTAACCCCATACACTAACCCCATACAGTACACTAACCCCATACACTAACCCCATACACTAACCCCATACACTAATAACCCATACACTAACCCCATACACTAACCCCATACACTAACCACATAGAGTTAACCCCATACACTAACCCCACACAAGTTAACCCCATACACTAACCACATACCCCACTAACCCCATACACTAAACCCATACACTAACCCCATACACTAACCCCATACACTAACCCCATACATAACCCCATAACCCACATACACTAATCCCATACATAACCCCATTCACTAACCCCATACACTAATCCCATACATAACCCCATTCACTAACCCCATACACTAATCCCATACATTAACCCCATTCACTAACCCCATACCCCACAGTTAACCCATACAGTTAACCCCACCCCATATACTAACCCCATACACTAACCACATACACTAACCCCATACACTAATCCCATACACTAACCCCATACAGTTAACCCCATATACTAACCCCATATACTAACCACATACACTAACCCCATACACTAAACCCATACACTAACCCCATACACTCGCCCCATACCACTATACCACATAACCCCATACTAACTAAACCCATACACTAACCCCATACTAACCCCATAACTAATCCCATACACTAACCCCATACAGTTAACCCCATACACTAACCCCATACATCTGAGCAGTTATGTAGGGCCTTAATTAGGGGTTTAGGATCTTGGTAAAACTGGGATTTGAACTCATGTCCTACAGATCAAAAGTCTGGTACCTTAATCACTAATCGCTCACAAAC
Organism: Kryptopterus vitreolus; assembly: GCA_030449085.1. Classification (NCBI taxonomy): domain Eukaryota; kingdom Metazoa; phylum Chordata; class Actinopteri; order Siluriformes; family Siluridae; genus Kryptopterus; species Kryptopterus vitreolus. Next base: position 3,553,242 of record JACRUU010000008.1, on the reverse strand, counting down.
ATCATAATCCGCCCTTTAGTCACATTTACATTCAAATGTAAATAGGAAAGAAAAACACTGTGTGTCTGTGTGTGTGTGTGTGTGTGAAAATGACGCAAGCACTGATTGCAAAAAAGAAATAAAGAGGACTCGTCTTGAAACATTCTTTCTTTCTATATATATATATATATATAAACCTAAAAACTAGGGGAAAAAATACTAGGGAAATTAAAATAGGAAAATAAAATGTACTCGTTCTATATAGTGCCTTTTGAACAGTCAACAAAAAAAAACAAACAAACAAAAAAACAAAAACAAAAAGGTAAAAAAAAGGTGTTGAGAAAAATCCCATATTTCCCTTATCTTCTTTTTCATTAAATTCGGGACCTTTTTCCGGGGGTCAGGTGTCTCTGGGAAAACCTCATGAATGGGAAGTAGTGGAAAGTAGCTCATTAAAAAAAAAAAAGAAAAAAAGAAAGAGAAAGAAAGAAAGAAAGAAATGGGGGGTGGGGGGGCGTGTTTACTTTTGGGCATACTCCGCACTCTTTAATGTATCGTCTCCGGATGCAGCAGGATGATGTATTGATTCTACTGATCAATGAAGTAAAAGCTGTAAGTGCAGTACTGTAATGGTGCCACTTAAAGGAGGGAGGACGAGCGTTCCTGAACGAATACATCACCTCATCACCTCATCACCTCATCCCTCCATCACGGAGAGAGAGAGAGAGAGAGAGAGAGAGAGAGAACTAACGCTGACTCTGCTGTGTGTCTGCCTCCTTTCCTCTTTTGTGTGTTAAATGATTAATGTGTGGCTCTGCAGGGGGTCCACTCCTTCATTACACCCCTCTATTCTTCTTCTCTCCGTTTCGCTCTCCTTTCTTTCTTTCTGTCTCCTCCTTTCCACATATTTGCTTTGGCTTGTGATTTATCAGGAAAAGAAGTGCATAAAAAAGCGTCCGAGACTTTTATTACCCACAAATCAGGTCAAATTCCCTTTCTATCTTTCTTTCCTTCTTTCTTTCTGTCTTTCTTTCTTTCCTTCTTCTTTCTTTCTTTTCTTCTTTCTTTCTTTCTTTCTTTCTTTCTTTCTTTCTTTCTTTCCTTCTTTCTTTATTTCTTTCTTTCCTTCTTTCTTTCTTTCTTTCTTTCCTTCTTTCTTCTTTCTTTCCTTCTTTCTTTCTTTCTTTCTTTCTTTCCTTACTTCCTTCTTTTCTTTCCCTCCATTCCTTTACGTCTTTTCTTTGTTTCTTTCTTTCTTTCTTTCTTCTTTCTTTCTTTTGTCTTTCTCTTTCCTTCTTTCTTTCTACTTCTTTCTTTCTTTTCTTTCTTTTTTTTCTTCTTTTCTTTCTTCTTTCTTTCCCTACTTCTTCTTTCTTCCCTACATTCCTTCGTCTTCTTTCTTTCTTCTTCTTCTTTCTTTCTTTCTTCTTTCTTTCTTTCTTCTTTCCTTTCTTTTTTCCTTTTTTTTTTTTTTTTTTTTTCTTTCTTTCTTTCTTTCTTTCCTTCTTTCTTTCTTTCTTTCTTTCTTTCTTTCTTTCTTTCTTTCTTTCTTTCTTTCCTTTTTTTCTTTCTTTCTTCTTTCTTTCTTTCTTTCTTCTTTCTTTCGTATTTCTTTCTTTCTTCTTTCTGTCTTTCTTTCTTCCTTTCTGTCTTTTTCTTTCTTTCTTTTACATTCCTTTACGTCTTTTCTTTCTTTCTTTCTTTCTTTCTTTCTTTCTTTCTTTTCTCTTCTTCTCACTTTCTTTCTTCTTTCTTTCTTCTTTCTTCTTCTTTCTTTGTCTTTCTGCTTCTTTTTCTTCTTTCTTTCTCTTTTTTTTTTCTTTCTTTCTTTCTTTCTTCTTCTTTCTTGTCTTCTACCTTTTCTTTTTCAGTTCTTTCTTTCCCTACACTCTTTCTTTCTTTCTTTTTTGTGTGTTCATGTGTGTGTTGTGTATGTGGTGTGTGTGTGTGTGTGTGTGTGTGTGTGGTGCTTGTATGATGTGTGTGCGTGTTTGTGTTGTGTATGTGTGTGTGTGTGTATGCATGTGTGTGTGCGTGCTTGTGGTGTGTGTGTGTGTGTATGCATGTGTGGGTGCGTGCTTATGTGTGTGTGTGTGTATGCATGTGTGTGTCTGTGTGTGTGTATGCGTGTGTGTGTGTGTATGTACGTTTTATCTGCCGTGTGTTTGTTTGTTGGTGAGATTGTACTCTGGTTACTTGTGTGTGTGTGTGTGGTGTGTGTGTGTGTGTGTGTGTGTGTGTGTGTGTGTGTGTGTGTGTGTGCTGTTCTCCTGCTCTCTCGCCGCTACAAGGAGATATTTTGACTCATCAAACATTCATCAGTTCAAAGTACCATCTTCAAGAAACGTGTGTGTATGCGTGTGTGTGTGTGTGTGTGTGTGTGTGTGTGTGTGTGTATTCTCTGGCAGAAGTCGTAACCTTTCCCTGTGATGCTGTAAGAGAAGGATCCGCTGCCTGACACGGTTTATTGCCTGCATTGACAAAGCGAGCGATCCAGATCTGTCCTATAGCAGCAGCGTTTCTGTACCATTTCACTCGTGAGGAACGGAGGGAATAAAGGTGGACCGCCTCTGGGGGGGATTTCTATAAGGGGGAAGGATATAAGGGGGGGGGGGGGGGGCGTAGGGTAAAAAAGCGTGGATGATTGTTCGAAAGCTGAAATCTTTAACCGTAATCCCCGGCTGGGATTTGTACGTCATCCCTGTTGCTCCTGGAAGGAAGGTCTCATATATGTTTAAAGCAGACTTCCTGTAGGTAGATGCTGAAGTATTGACCTTCTTGATGAGCTCTGATCCACAGGGAGGAACGCTGGAGCTCCGGAGTGCCTCCCCTCAGGCAAACACTTACACACAACAAGGAGAAGAATAAAAACACGGCACCGGGGTGGAGAGGGATGGAGCGGGATTGGGGTTGGATTGAAGCAGGATTGGGGTGGGATTGGGATGGACTGGAGTGGGATGGGGTGTGGAGAGGAATTGGAGCAGGATGGAGTGGGATTGGGGTGGGATTGGGATGGACTGGAGCCGGAGGAGGGTGTGGAGACGGATGGAGCGGGATTGGGGTGGGATTGGGATGGACTGGAGCGGGATCGGGGGGTTGAGAGGGATGGAGCGGGATTGGAGAAGAATGGAGCGGGATTGGGGTGGGATTGGGATGGACTGGAGCGGGATCGGGGGGTTGAGAGGGATGGAGCGGGATTGGGGGTGGGATTGGGATGGGACTGGAGCGGGATGGGTGGTTGACAGGGATGGAGCGGGATTGGAGCAGGATGGAGCGAGATTGAGGTGGGATGGAACTTGATTGGGTGGGGGGGTTGGAGCAGGATTGGGGGAGGGATGGGGCGGGTGCGGGATGGAGGGGGAATTGGGGTCAAATGGCGCGGGATGGGGGTGGAGAGGGATGGTGCGTGATTGGCGTGGGATACAACGGGATTGGGGTGGGATGGAGCAGGATTGGGGTGGGTTGGGGCCGGATGGAGGGAGATTGGGGTGGGATGGAGCGGGATGGAGCGGAATTGGGATAGTATGGGGTGGGATTGGGCTAGTATGGAGCGGGATGAAACGAGATGGAGCGGGTAGTATGGGGTGGGATGGGGTGGGACGGAGCGGGATTTTGGTGAATGGATGGATTGGGGCGGGATGGGGTGGAATGGATTTGGATTGGAGCAGGATGGGGCGGGATGGGGTGGAATGGATTTGGATTGGAGCAGGATGGGGCGGGATGGGGTGGAATGGATTTGGATTGGAGCAGGATGGAGCGGGATGGGGTGGAATGGATTTGGATTGGAGCAGGATGGGAGCGGGATGGGGTGGAATGGATTTGGATTGGAGCAGGATGGGGCGGGATGGGGTGGAATGGATTTGGATCGGAGCAGGATGGAGCGGGATGGGATGGAATGGATTTGGATTGGAGCCGGATGGAGCGGGATGGGGTGGAATGGATTTGGATCGGAGCAGGATGGGGCGGGATGGGGTGGAATGAGCGTGGAGATCGTATTGAATTGCTTTAAGTGGCGTTGCATGGCTCTGCGATTCAGCTTTAAGTGCGATCCTGCGGGACTGGATTCCCCGGAGCATTGTTTTTTATACACGTTACACAGATCTCCGTCGTAGCGCCGAGGTCAGGCCCGGACTCTTGAGGTTAAGTATGTTATGACTGATGAGGTGGCTTAATAGTGCACGTCTGCTCCGCTATCGATTAAGTGCATGGATTATGCATGCCTTTCTCCATTTGTGTCCACACAAACGACGCTGTACATTAGGATGACGGATGTGGCAGAACATAAACTCCGGCTCGATTGCCTTTTCGTTGCACCTCTATTGCATTATACATGATGAGATGAAACGGGCACACACACACACACACACACACACACACACACACACACACACACACTGCGTTCTGCCCCCATGATTCCTACCCCATTACCAGAGTGCGTCAACGTGTGATATTTATATTATTCTGTTTTTGTTTATAATGAAACTAAAAATGTGATCAGATTACAGAGTGCGTTTATTTATTTACATTTTGTTTATTTACATGTTAGCTTTACGCTTCAGCTTCACTGGATGTCATTATAAACTTACAATTAAATCCTTCTCTTCTTTTTTGTATATTTTTCAAACTTACTCCACATGAACTTGTTACACTGTGCTAACATTTTAATGCTTTTTATTTTATTTACAATTTACAAAACGTGTTATATTGCTGTAATATTAATTATACTGTAGGAGGGATGGAGTAAACAGTCGTTTTTGGGTTTTTTTTAATGCAAAGTATAAAGTTTTTCAGTCTGGGCCCTGTCCCCATCAACACTACATCACCCCTCATTATATTCACAGGCACAAACAAAGAAATAAACAAATAACCATGCTGCTGTAATAATAATAATAATAATAATAATAATAATAATAATAATAATAATAATACAAATAACCATGCTGCTGTTAATAATAATAATAATAATAATAATAATAATAATAAATAATAATATGATAATGATGTGATGATGATTATGGTGGTGATGATGTTGATGAATTATTAATATTAATAAAATAATAATAATAATAATAATAATATAATAATAATAATAATACAAATGATGGTGATGATGATTAATAATAATAATAATAATAATAATAATAATAATAACGGTGGTGATGATTAAACAACAATAACAACAATAACAACAACAACAATAATAATAATAATAATATATTATTATTATTATTATTATTATTATTATTATTATTATTATTATTATTATTATTGTGATAATGATTAATAATAATAATAATAATAATTATTATTATTATTATTATTATTATTTTTGGCTTTTTTAATTGTGATGATTAATAATACTAACGACAACAATAATAATAAATAACAATAATAATACAACAAAATAATGATGATGATGATGATGATGATGATGATGATGATTATATTCTACTTGACCTTGCTCATGCGTCAAATCACATTGTAATACCAACAAATAAACAGTTTCCTGTAAACAAATAAACTCTTTGTAAACACCAATTTGACTTTCTGACCGGGTTCAAATCCCAGCATCTCCAAGCTGCCATTCCTGGACCCTTACACGAGGCCCTTAACTGTTCCGCATTATTATGTGAGATAGCTGTAAGTTGCTCTGGATGAGAAGATGAGGGCGTGCGATAAATGTCATATACCTATGCATTCAAATAACGCATGTTTTGACGCTACGAAGCTTCATGATGCGTTATAAGGAGACGCCTCTGCTTTTTAGTTCTGACTTGTTTTCAGCCGCTGGTTTATTGATGATTGATGATGTGTTCCTATATATCAGGAGGATGATAAGGAATCTCTCTCTCTCTCTCTCTATCTCTCCCTCTCTCTCTCTTCTCCTCTCTCTCTCTCCCCCTCTCCCTCTCTCTCTCTCTCTCTCTCTCCTTTAAGCGTATTATAATTCAGGCTTTTCTTCCTGGCTCAGGCTTGAATAGACTCTCAGTCAGCCGTCCTGCCGGTCTCAGAGACACGAGCCGTATCTTATTCAGACCTGTCCAGACGCTCCCTGAGCCTGTGATTTGCACCGCTGCCCCCGTGGGCACAGCCGAGCTCCAACACACACACAAAGGCCCAGTGGGTGTTCAGTGGAGCTTTACAGACGCCTCATGGAAGAAGAAAAAAAAAAAGAAAAAGCGTCTGGTTGTTTACTTAACGCCACTGATAGAAGTGTGGCCCCTCAACACACACACACACACACACACACACACCCACACACACATGCAATCAGGGGTATTTTGGCCTACAGGCTGCACCCTCGCTACCCCCCCTTCCCCCAGACGTGTTCACACACCGTACAGCCCTGAGCGGCGAGAGTCAAAGGTCAAGTCGAATGGAAATAAAGGGGGAATGATGGTGTTGATGTTCCCCCGGGGCGACGCCCGCTGCACCATGCCGCCGCGTGATAAGGTTATGCATGCATCAGTGCGTTTTTGTCGCAGATGATGGGAAGAGATGAAGTCGTCACTGCGAGGCTTTAACGAGACGTCGGGTTTATAAAACACTTCCTGTTTATGTAAACACAGACATCTTTGTAGTTGGTAGCATGACTATCGATAAATAAATATATATATATATATATATATATATATATATATATATATATATATAAACACAAAAATACACTTATAAATATCTGTAAAGAAAAAAAATGAAAAAGAAAATGATAAAATGGGGTAATACTAATATATAAATAAATAAATACAGTTAATAATGAATAATAACAATAATAATAAAATATTTCAAATATATATATATATATATATATATAGATATATATATATATATAATAAATAAAACTGTAATTTTATGTTATATATAAATAATAATAATATATATATTATATATATATATATATATATATATATATGATGGATAATATGAATATATCTATATATATTGATTTATTTTTTTATTTATTTAAAAAATTTCTGCACAAAGCAGATATTCAAACTTCCAAAAAACAACATAAATAATATTAATAATACATATATAATAACACATTATAACTTACATTTCCTTTTTATTCAAAAAATGTTTTTTGTAACACTTTACTTTTTTTTCTTTTTAACT
>JACRUU010000008.1:3506147-3541147 GCA_030449085.1 Kryptopterus vitreolus | reverse complement strand
CCTCCGGCCAATCAGAATAAGGCCATTTAAACCCCGCCCCCTGTGTATCTACAATGTAGATGTACTTGTATATTGTTTATATTTATTTTAGATTTATATATACATTTATATCATTATTATTATTATTGTTATTATTATTAGAATAGAAATATTCAGACATAGTCTATAACCCTACCGTTTTATATATAGTCAAAATTGTAATCAGAGACACTCAGGAGGCGGGGCTTAATTCTCATTGTCTAGAAAGATTTGTATGTGATGTTAATAACACACATTTTTTCTGTCATTTGTATAAATATGTTAATAATATCAAACGCACACATACAAACAAGGACGTCTCCCGAACTCTTTCGATGTCGCTTCCTCTGTGAGCTGTCTATCAAAATCTCGCCAGCCAATCGGAATATAATATAATAAGGGCGATCTTAAGCCCCGCCCCCACAGAAAGTGTTTTTGTTTTTTTTTGTTTTTTTTTTGCTGCTATGTAAAGGACAGCGAACATTAAAAGTAGCATTAAAAACAAATGCTTTACGAAAACCAAATCCAATTCGATTCGCTACGTACACATTTAAAGAGAATATGAAATGTAGGTGTAGAAAAAAATGTATATAATATATTAATGCATAAAATGTAAGTATAAAATATAAAGCTGAAAATATAGGTATAAAAGAATATCACATTAAAAGGAACATAGAATACATTGATAAATATATAAAGAATAAAATATATAAACAAAATTATAAAATGATACAAATAAAAGTATAAAAAAATTGAGAATATATTTGACACGATAGTATAAAATATGTGTATAAATGTATAGAATATATGCATTTAAAAATGATAGAAAATGACACTATAAAATAAAAAGTAAAAAATATGCATATCAAAGTAAGATATACATTTAAAAATATCGCAAGGAAATGAGAAAATGTTTTATATATGTTTTATACGAATGTCTTACCCGTTTTCTACGAGTCTACATTTGTATTGACGTTTTTCTTGTCATGTTTCTTGTCAAAAGTAGAATAAAGCGCAGGTATACGCATCACACGGACGGAATGGTGCGGCATGCTTTTATATCATGTGCGACTCTCGTGTATATCATGACAAGCTGTGGCTTTAAATATCCTTTATGGAAATGGTGTTTCGCCCCCTGGCCCTGGCACACGCTCTCGCCTCGGCTCTGATCAATAAATAATGGCGCTGGAGTGGAGGGAACAGATTGTGGGAGAGCGGAGGGAAGCGAGCAGACAGGCGAGCGTTCAAACACAGTAGGAGCTGTCACTGACCTGCCTGACTCTGTGTGTGTGTGTGTGTGTGTGTGTGTGTGTGAGGAAGAGAGAGAGGGAGGGAGGAAGGGGAAATTGAGACAATGGAGAAATGAAAGGGTGAGAGTAAATGATAGAAAGGACGAGAGAGAGAAAGAAAGAGAGTGATTGAGACAATAAGGAGACGAGAGGAAAAAAGAAAAGAGAGAGAGATTATGTCGATGATGAAATGAGAGAGTAAGAATACCTGAGAGAGGGAGAGAGAAAGAGATGGAAAGAGAAAGCAAATGAGATTATAAATGAGATTAGAGAAAGACAAGAGAGAGATTGAGACAATGTAGAAGCGAGAGAGTGAGATTAAGTGATAGAGATAGAGGCCTGGGAGAGAGAGAGAGAGAGATGGGGAAACAAGAGAGTGAGAGTAAACGATAGAAAGAGAAAGAATGAGGAAATGAGAGAATGAAAGAGAGAGAGAGACAGAGTGAGAGAGAGATTGAGACTATTGGGAATGGCAGAGTATGAATAGGTGATGGAGAGAAATAGAAAGAGACAGAGTGCAAGTGAATGAGGAACTGAGGGCATGGGAGAGAAAGAGGAGAGAGAGAGAGAGAGAGAGAGAGACTTTTGAACAAAAAAATGAAAAAGAAAACAAATGATGAGAAAATGAGAAAACCGTGTGTGTGAGAGAGAGAGAGAGATTATTGGAAAATGATGAAATAGTGAGAGAGAGAGAGAGAGAGAGAGAGAGAGACTATTACAAAATGAGAAAAGAATGAGAAACAGAGTGTGTGTGTGAGAGAGAGAGAGACTTGCAAAATGAGAACATAGTCAGAAAGAGAGAGAGAGAGAGAGAGAGAGAGACTATTACAAAATGATAAAAGAATGAGAAACAGAGTGTGTGTGTGTGTGTGTGTGTGAAAGAGAGAGAGACTATTACAAAATGATAAAAGAGTGAGAGAGAGAGAGAGAGATGAGAGAGACTATTACAAAATGAGAAAAGAATGAGAAACAAGACAGTGTGTGTGTGTGTGTGTGTGTGTGCGTGTGTGTGTGTGTGTGTGTGAAAGAGAGAGAGACTATTACAAAATGATAAAAGAGTGAGAGAGAGAGAGAGAGAGAGAGAGATTGAAACGGGAAATGACAGAGTATGAAAAGGTGATGGAGAGAAATAGAAAGAGATAGAGAGGGTGCAAATAAATGAGGAACTGAAAGAATGAGAGTAATTGTTAGAGAGAGAAAGAAAGAAAGAAAGAAAGAAAGAAAAAGAAAAATGGATAGAGAGAAAAATAGACTGTTGATGAGAGAAGAGAGAGATAGAGAGAGAGAGAGAGGAGAGGAGCAGAGGGGGGATGCGAATGTGAGAAGTGCAAAATGAGAAGTGATCGAGAAAGTGCGTGAAAGAGAAAGAGAGAGAGAGAGAGAGAGAGAGAGAAATGAATTAAGAAGATTAATGTCCTAATTAAATGAAAGGAAGTGATGGCGAGGAATCCTGTTGTGTTGCGGAAAAAAAGAGGTGATGCAAGCGGGAATGCCATGTTCTTCTCTCCTACCACACATTCATATGGAATTAATAAGCATTCATAAGCATTCAGTCAAAGGCATACGTCTGTTCATATTGAAATCAAGACTCATGAACATCCCGAACCCTCCAAATACCCAAAAAAACCCAAAAACCATAAGATATCCATCTGTAGCTCCGGGAACCACAAAGTACCCTTAATTACCCAGAAACCCTAAAATAAACCACAAAGAACCCCTAAAGAAAGATCAAAGTACCCTTAATTACCCAGTGGACCCCTAAAGAAAGATCAAAGTACCCTTAATTACCCAGTGAAACCCTAAAAGAAACCACAAAGTACCCTTCATTACCCAGTGAAACTCTAAAGAAATATCAAAGTACCCTTAATTACCCAGATAATCCTTAAAAGAAACCACAAAGTACCCTTAATTACCCAGTGGACCCCTAAAGAAAGATCAAAGTACCCTTAATTACCCAGTGAAATCCCTAAAAGAAACCACAAAGTACCCTTAATTACCCAGTGGACCCCTAAAGAAAGATCAAAGTACCCTTAATTACCCAGTGAAACCCTAAAAGAAACCACAAAGTACCCTTAATTACCCAGTGAAACCCTAAAAGAAACCACAAAGTGCCCTTAATTACCCAGATAATCCTTAAAAGAAACCACAAAGTACCCTTAATTACCCAGTGAAACCCTAAAAGAAACCACAAAGTACCCTTAATTAAACAGTGGACCCCTAAAGAAAGATCAAAGTACCCTTAATTAAACAGTGAAACCCTAAAATAAACCACAAAAAGTAAACCACAAAGAACCCGCAATTACTTAGTGAACCCCTACAGAAAGATCAAAGTACCCTTAATTACCCTAAAGTGAACCCAAAGAAGCAATTACTTACAGAAAGATCAAAGTACCCTTAATTACCCAGTGAACCCCTACAGAAAGATCAAAGTACCCTTAATTACCTAGTGGACCCCTAAAGAAAGATCAAAGTACCCTTAATTACCCAGTGAACCCCTAAAGGAGACCACAAAGTACCCTTAATTACCCAGTGAAACCCTAAAATAAACCACAAAGTACCCTTCATTACCCAGTGAACCCCTAAAATAAATGACGTCACCCTTAACTTTCCAGTGAAACCCTTAAAAGAAGCTCCTAAGAACCCTTACTTTTCCAGTGAACCCTAAAAGAAACCACAAAGTACCCTCAATTACCCAACGAACCCCTAAAAGAAGCTCTGAAGAACCTTTAATTTCCCAGGGAACCCCTAAAGGAAACCACAAAGTACCCTTAATTACCCGGGGAACCCTTAAAAGAAATGACACATTACCCTGAACTATCCAGTGAACCCCTAAAAGAACCTCTGGAGAACCCTTAATTACCCAGTGAACCCCTAAAAGAACCTCTGGAGAACCCTTAATTACCCAGTGAACCCCTAAAAGAACCTCTGGAAGAACCCTTAATTACCCAGTGAACCCTTAAAAGAACCTCTGGAGAACCCTTAATTACCCAGTGAACCCTTAAAAGAACCTCTGGAGAACCCTTAATTACCCAGTGAACCCTTAAAAGAACCTCTGGAGAACCCTTAATTACCCAAGTGAACCCCTAAAAGAACCTCTGGAGAACCCTTAATTACCCAGTGAACCCCTAAAAGAACCTCTGGAGAACCCTTAATTACCCAGTGAACCCTTAAAAGAACCTCTGGAGAACCCTTAATTACCCAGTGAACCCTTAAAAGAACCTCTGGAGAACCCTTAATTACCCAGTGAACCCTTAAAAGAACCTCTGGAGAACCCTTAATTACCCAGTGAACCCCGAAAAGAACCTCTGGAGAACCCTTAATTACCCAATGAACCCCTAAAAGAATCTGAAGAACCCTTAATTACCCAGTGAACCCCGAAAAGAACCTCTGGAGAACCCTTTATTACCCAGTGAACCCCGAAAAAAACCTCTGGAGAACCCTTAATTACCCAGTGAACCCTTAAAAGAACCTCTGGAGAACCCTTAATTACCCAGTGAACCCCTTAAAAGAACCTCTGGAGAACCCTTAATTACCCAGTGAACCCTTAAAAGAACCTCTGGAGAACCCTTAATTACCCAGTGAACCCCTTAAAAGAACCTCTGGAGAACCCTTAATTACCCAGTGAACCCTTAAAAGAACCTCTGGAACCCTTAATTACCCAGAACCCTTAAAAGAACCTCTGGAGAACCCTTAATTACCCAGTGAACCCCTAAAAGAACCTCTGGAGAACCCTTAATTGTCCAATTAACACCTTGAAGGCACCAAAATAATCGCCAAAGCGGTCCATAAATACCTTAATAAGCCCATTATCCTTGAAACCATCGGTTCTGCAGTGAACAACAAGTTCTGATGGTCCCTCACCCCTAAAATAAACCATGAAGAACCCTTAATTACCCAATGGATCCACAAATACCCTTTAACCCTCCACTAAACCCACACAAATCACCCATCATGCCAGAAGAGTCTTAGAGGAACCGCCAAAAGAACCCTTAAATAATCCAGTAAAATAATGTCCATTATCCAACACACCCTAGGAAGTGCCCTAAAGGAAGCTTGAATTAACCAATAACCCTCAAATAATCCCTCAAGTACCCTTAATTATTCACTCTACACTTAACACACGTCCCTGGAACGGGTTTCTTCTGTGGATTATGCATACGAGACCATACAATACTCTTTCTTTCTTTCTTTCTTTTTCTTTCTTTCTTTCTTTCCTTTCTGTCCTTCCCTACACACTTTCTTTCTTTATTCCCTCCTTTCTTTCTTTCCCTACACACTTTTTTCTTTTTCTTTCTTTCTTTCTTTCTTTTTTCGTTCATTCTTTCTTTCTTTCTCTTTCTTTCCTTTCTGTCCTTCCCTACACACTTTCTTTCTTTATTTCCTTTCTTTCCTTTCTTTCTTTCCCTACACACTTTCTTTCTTTCTTTCTTTCTTTCTTTCGGGCGGGCGGGCTCTTACCTACCAAATTTCGTTGCTTCCCTCTTTTCTTCCCGACACACCTGTTCTTTCGGGCTTCTTCTTTCTTTTCTCCTCCTTTCCTACACACGTTCTTTCTTATTCCCTCCCATTCTTCTTTCCCTACACACTTCTTTAATTTCTTTCTTTCTTTCTCCTTTACTCACTCTCTCGGCTCCGGGACCTTTTTCTTTACATACAGGCGTTTTTCTTCCCTACAGTCTTTCTTATTTCTCTTTCTTTACCCACACTTTTCTTCTTCTTCCCTACAGCGGGCCTTCATTTTCTTTCTTTCTTTCTTTCTGTCCTTCCCTACACACTTTCTTTCTTTATTCCCTCCTTTCTTTCTTTCCCTACACAGTCTTTCTTTCTTTCTTTCTTTCTTTTCATTCAGTCTTTCTTCCTTTTTCTTTCTTTCAGCACATTCCCTACACACTTTCTTTCTTTTTCATCCTTTCTTTCTTTCCCTAATTTCCCTAGGTCTTTCTTTCTACAAGTTTCTTTACCTTCTTTCTTTCTTTTCTTTCTTTCTTTTCTTTCTTCATTCTTTCTTCTCTTTTCGTTTCTTTCCCTACAGTCTTTCTTTCTTTCCCTACAGTCTTTCTTTCTTTCTTCTTTCTTTATTCCTACAGGTTCTTTCTTTCTTTCTTTCTTCTCTTTTCAGTCTTTCTTTCTTCTTTCTTTTCTTTCTTTCCCTACAGTCTTCTTCATTTCTCCTTTCTTCTTTCTTTCTTTCTTTCTTTCTTTCCCTACAGTCTTTCTTTCTTTCTTTCTTTCTTTCTTTCTTTCTTTCTTTCTTTTTCTTCTTTCTTTCTTTTTTTCTTTCTTTCCGTCTTCTTTCTTTCTTTACCCTACAGTCTTTCTTTCTTTCTTTTTCTTTCTTTCCCTACCTAATTTCCTTTCTTTCTTTTTTCTTTGTTTGTTTGCTTCTTTCTTTCTTTTCTTAAATTTTTGTTTGTTTGTTTCGTTCTTACTTTCTTTGTGTGTGAACATATTTGCATGTGTTCTTTCTGTTTCTTTCTTTCTTTTGTGTGTGTGTGTGTATGCGTGTGTGTGGTATGCGTTGTGTGTGTGTGTGTGTATGCGTGTGTGTGTGTATGTGTGTGTATGCGTGTGGTGTGTATGCGTGTGGCGGTGTCTTTCTTTCTTTCTTTCCCTCTTTCTTTCTTTGTATGGATTGTTTTATGGAAAGTGCTGACTGCATCATCCGCACTCTTCTTTCGTTGTGCATGTGCGTGCAGCGTTATTGTCCTATAGCGGGATCTCCAGGGACGTCGCCGCGAACGCTAGATCAATGCGCCAGGTCTCGGGTCGCCGTCCTCCGGAGCAGACGACCGCATCGATTTGTTGTTGCCATAGAATTGGCTTATGCTCTTTATTTTCTCATGCTGGCATCACGCGTCGATGTAGGTTACCGCTTGCGGCCGCCTGCCGTGACCCCGTGTAATCAGATCTATCAGGATCGAGTAAATAGACCTGACGGATTAGTCTGCATCGGGAGGACGTGACGGCGATGTCGCTGTTTGTTTGTTTTTGGTAACGAGCGTTTTTATTTCCCACTTCCCGAAATAAATGCTGTAATTAGTATAAAATGTATGGATTAGATATGAAGTGCAAAAGTTTGTAGAGCAGCGCCCCTAATGATTGGAATGGGGGAAAAACGGTTTCCAAATCGTTTCTATATTATAGATATATATATATATATATATATATATATATATATATATATATATATATATATATGTATATATGTATATATATATTATCTATCTATCTATCTTCTCTCTCTCTCTCTCTCGCTATCTCTATATAATATATACGATATATATATATATATATATATATATATATATATATAATGGCAAGGTCATAGGATTTCCAGTCAACCACTAAAACAGTGTTATTTTTAGCAGATGCTTTCCACAGTTGATGTTTTGCCAATAACAAGGCGTTTTTTGTTGTTGTTGTTGTTGTTGTTGTTTTTTCTCTCACTCTCACACCGGAGCAATTTGCAAATAATAGGGCTTTTTTTTTATCCATTTCTAGTTATGTTGGCGGAACGTCCCATGAAATCTTATTATTCACGTCCCAGCAGGTAAAAACAGATGCTTGCACAAGCTTATAGAGGAAATGCTCCAGTGTTGCAAAAAGTTTAAGGCTTTTTAAAGTGCTGACACTGGAGACTCGATCCGTAAAAATGTGCAATAAACATCTCATGGGTGGGTTTGTCATATTATCGTTCTGGGGAGAAAGAGTGTATTAGACGTCTGAAAATACCTCCATTTAAAAAAAAATACCTTGGTATTGATATTTAAAGGTTGTATTTTAGATTGGGAAGGTTGTGAGTTCAAATCCCAGCATCACATGTTGCTCGGCTAGCAAAAAAAAGCTATTGCGAGACCCGTCTAGTTCCACTATTGAGACCCATCAGCCAATAAGACGCGAGGATTTAAATATATAAGGAAAAACCCTGTCTGATTGGCTCAAAGGTACAAAATCGTTGGCGACAAACTGGCCTGAAGAAGCCCAATCTGAAAAGTCCATACGACTGAGCAGCTATGGGGTTAAGGGGCCCTTGCTCAGGGGCCCAGGAGTGTACCTCATCTTGTTCTTACTACTTAGTCTCAAAGCACAACCCCCTCGTACATGCCACGTACTCCAAACTCCTGATGTAGCGTTTCCTTATGCTTTTAACACAAACCCTGTTTAGGGCGACACGGCTGCCATGTAAATGACATATAATCCACTTTAAAGACCGTTGCTGCTTTGCGTCGCAGTGCCCGGCTTGAATAACACACTCCGTCTGTACGCGTTAGACACGCCGTATAAACACCGTGTCAGCTTCAAAGGCTGCGTCACTTGCAGTAAGCACCGGGCTAGTCTGCTTTACCAAACAGCGAGGGGGGAAAATGTGATTATGAGGTCATATCCCGGCCAGGCAGCATAGGTGTTTGAGACGTCTCTGTTGGGGTGGCTGTCCAGGGGTGGATTATGGGTGCCAGGGTATTTGATAATAGATTTACAATAGCCTTTATTTGTCACATATACCTTACAGCATAGTGAAACACCATAGTGGTTTGGAAAGCGGGGTCGGAGCGCAGCAATGATACGGCGCCCCCTGGTGCACAAAGGGTTAAGGGCCTTGCTCAGAAAGACCCAAGGGGGACATTTTAGCAAATACCGGGGGTCAACCCAACCCCATCCCCCCCGACCTTCCGGTGGGGGGGGGGTCCCGGTATGCAGTGATGATCAGTATCTACCAAAAGTAGCTCCGAGGACAGACTAGTGGGGAACCGACGACAGGGTCACGGACAGCCAAGGCTCATTAAAGCATGTGGAAACGTCCCATTCCCCATTTGCTGTTGTAGTAACCTTCACTCTTCTGAGAAGACGTCCCAAAGAATAGGAGGTAATGATGTAGTTACGCTAGTTATCAAAGAAATTGTATTTTTAATGGTTTTAAATTGGATTGGGAAGGTTGTGAGTTCAAAGCCCTGCACCTCTGTATCTAACACAAAAATCGGCTAGTTCAGGGTCGGCTAGCAAAAAGGATGCATATCTAGGTATGGGTTTTTCCACTAGTGAGACCCATCAGCCAATAAGACGCGAGGATTTAAATATATAAGGAAAAACCCTGTCTGATTGGCTCGAAGGTACAAAATCGTTGGCGACAAACTGGCCTGAAGAAGCCCAATCTGAAGAGTCCATACAACTGAGCAGCTATGGGGTTAAGGGGCCCTTTCTCAGGGGCCCAGGAGTGTACTGCATCTTGGTCTTCCTACTTAGTCTACTACACACCCATTAAAGCATGTGGAAGCATCCCATTCCCCATTTTCACTGGTAGCCCAGTGGTTAAGGTGTTGGCCTTTGGACCGGAAGATCATGGGTTCAATCCCCACCACCACCACCACCACCAAGCTGCCACTAGTGGGCCCTTGAGCAAGGCCCTTAAACCTCAACTGCTCAGTTGTAAGTCGCTCTGGATAAGGGCGTGTGCCAAATGCTGTAAATGTAAATGTACTCTAGTTATCACTTATGCTACAGCAGCTACATACACTCGTTTCGCCATCACTACTCGCGTAGGAGACCAAACCTGTGCTAGTTCCGACCTCTAGCCTAGAAGAAGGAGGTAGTCTTTGTCACATATACAGTGAAATGGTTTTCTTATCGAATATCCCGGAAGCTGGGGGAGGGGGCGGGGTGTGGGGTTCAGAGCACAGGATCGGCCATGTTACAAGTTTAATGACCTTTTTCAAGGAACCCAAGAATGGCAGCTTGGTGATACCTGGGCTCGCTAGCCAAGCGCCTTAAAGCACTGAGCTCAACCCTTCCCTATTGAACCCTATATGGTTTTGGGGTTAAAGTGGCTGCACACCAGAACCCCTTTCTCTTTCCAATATTGTTAGGGTTATGGTGAATCTATTGATGTATTCTTTTTTTTTTAGCTAAGTCTTCATATCAGAGCAGTAGGATTAGGATTAAGGGAGCGAAGCCACGGCCTTATTTTTTTTTTCCGCGAACCAGGTGAAGTCGAGCATCGACCGATTGAACTGATTAAAGTTGCGGCGCTTGAAAAGTAAGTCAGAGGGATCAGAGTGACCTCCGTTCAAAGGGAGCGAGCACTTTCTGGCTCCGAAGCTCTTAATGCCGACGCTGCTATAAAAATGCCCTCTTTTAGGTTTTTACACTGCATTGCGGACGTTTCTTCGTCTTTTTTTTGCCTTTTCCAGGAAAACGTCCCTCGTCTTGCGGGAATCGTCGCGCCGCGAACACCTGCTACACCATTCCCTTACTAAACACCAAACAGCGACTATAGAGGGACTCATTACCTTGGACGTTGATTAATAAAGCTTGTATAAGTACAGAGGGGAAAGGGGCGAAGGTTGTGGTCGCGAACGAAACGAAACGAAAAGCCGGCTGAAATGTGCTGGTTTGTGATTAGGAACAACAAATAAATAAATAAATAAATAAATAAATAAATAAATAAATAATAAATAAATAAATAAATAAATAAATAAAACGATCTCGTGCCAATTACCCAGCATTCTCTACTGCGCGAGCAGATTTGTTTGACGATCGCTCTCCAGAGACCGCCGCCCAGCAAACAAGCGGCCGTATTGTTCTGCAACGAGGAAAGGAAGGAGAATTTGATTTGGTCAGTGATGCCATGTCCTGGAGGAAAGGATGGATGGAGGGAACGTGAGAGAAAGGAAGAGATGAAGGATTCCCTCAAGGTGTGGGGATTATTAATGAATGGCACACAAGTCTGACTTGTGTTGCCGGCGTAGGGGAGATGATGCAGGTTAGGGGGTTACCCAGGAAACAGCAAGGATGTGGCACGTGAGGCGCATATGGATTGTTTATTTATTTATTTCAACATATTTTGTGTGTGTGTGTGTGTGTGTGTGTGTGTGTGTGTGTGTGTGTGTGTGTGTGTAAAGCAAGTGTTTGCATTAGCTCACCTGTCAGGAGAGGCTCGGAGAAATGACCTGTTAGCCTTTACATGAGCATGCTTCAATACATCACGCTCACATCGGGTGTAAGGGGTGCCAAAACATCTTCAACTCCATGAATGGCACTTATCACTCACATGTGTTGATTTCAAGGCCGATTCTTGTGGCCCACAAGAGCTTTAAAGATGTATGATTGTCTTAAAATAAGGCTTTAAAGCGTGCATTGACAATAAACTACATCTAGTACAATCCATGCGACTATGTTACCCGCAAAGTGATGGCATCCCGCCACTAGAGTGCAACGTATCCCACATTGACGATCCCAAAATGTCCGGGAAGCGACAAATTAATGCAGATGGTATACACTTCTTAAAAAGATACGTTTGTGCGAAAAAGCGCTGTGTGTTTTGTGTTATGAGGCGACGTCGCACATCAAACACTATATATTGTCTTATAGTGACACTTGGCTCTTCGAGGGAAACCATAATACTGATGTGGCCCACGGTGACCATGAGATTCACAACCCCTGACTTACGCCATAGCGACGATGCAGAATGTCATGTTGCAAAGAATCTAGAAAGTCTGTCCATAAATGACGTTAACATGGACCGTAACATGGATTTGTCTTTTTATGAGGTATAAAAATGGATGCTAGCAGGAAAGTACTACACGCAGGCTAGCGTGTCTTATTACAGATAGGTGGTGCAACATGTCATGGGCCGGTCCGGAGACCGTTAATCAGCATGGCAGGCGGCAGTGTTAGCGCATGGAACGGCATGCGATGATGAACTTTCTTCTGAACCCAAGACGTAAAACCCATGGATATCTACGGGAGACTTCAAATAGTGACACGATGAGACTCAGTGATGCTTTGAACGGTTTCAAAGATGGCCGTAAATCCATCAATGATCCTCCGTGCCGGGCTTTCTTAATGATGAAGTGAAGCAGGATGTCCTTGGATGGTTCAGGCATACTGATGAATCGTTGCTGGCGTTAGTTCAACGCTAGAACGCGTGCATAAATGTAGCAGGGGTGGATGTTGTAACGGTGTCCAATGCAATTTTTTAGTTTAGCTGAAATGTTATATATATATATATATATCTCGGGAATATATATATATATAGTATATATATATATATATATATATATATATATATATATATATATATATATATATATATATCCTAATCGTGAATTTTAATTCTGGAATTCACATACCACAGATTTATAACTTTTTTTATGTTACTGTAGTTTGAAATCCCATATAAATGGAATCCCAAATTCCATTTATAGTCATTTTGGATGTTTAAGGGTCCAACGCCAAACATTCCTAATAAGTAAAGTGCACGAGAGGAATAGAAAGCATTGCAAAATATCAATATTTGGCTTAGAAATCCATATTTAAGGCAGTTTATTGAATTTCTTTTATAGACCAGGAGATCTCTGATAGTGACGGGCCGGTCATTTCAGCGATTTGGTTGTTTGAATCAGATTCGTTGTAATGAACGAATCATTTTTCGAGTCATTTCGTTTGGTCGGAAATAAAATAAAACGGCACATTTGCCATACGCAATAAGTAAACAATAAACAATAAATCTATGTACAGTAACTTGCCTCGAACCAGAGCGTTTATGAGACAAACTATTTTGCTCTTGTACGCAGAAGAAAATAAACAACTCACCGAGTCACGTTCAAAACGAACGACTCGTTCAAAATAAGTGTGCCGTTAAAGGATCGAGTGATGGCAGGTTATGGGATTTCATGATTTTTACTTGTCATAACCATGAAAACCGGGTTTCTACAGGGACACTTGTGAATCCTATCATGTGCTACAAAAAGATCGGGTATGGAATCTCCGGTATACATTAGTGTCGTGTCGAGTTGTTGGGCATTTCGTGTTGCATCATAGAGCAACCATAGAGAGGGTTTGTGGAATTTATTCTCCTCGGAGAGAGACAGAGAGTGACTTTGCCTGACTCGTATGACAGTGTCCAGCTCTATAATAGGAATTCAGTGGGTTTCTGGCACTGGGGAATAGTCGCTAGGTGTTGACACCTGTCACTGTAAGTTGTCTCTCCTCTCTTTTCTCGTCCTTCTCTCTCGGTCTCTGTGTCTCTCCGTTTCTCTCTTGCTCTCTTTCCTGGCTGCGATGATGGTTTGCGCCGCCTGCATGCATCTGTGTGCCAAGCACGGGCAGCATCTGCTGTCTGCTCTCAGCCTCGTTCCCCTGGCAGCCCTGGGCTCACTGCTCGGCCGGAGCCATTTTGGGTCGTGAGCAATAAACATGCTTCCAGAGTGCCTGGTAATTACTGAATCCCTCTGGCTATTGGCAAAGCATCATTGAAATGATGAAGAAGGGAAAAAAAAACTGACATATTGAGAGTTTTAAAAGGGTGTCGGATAGAATTGCAGAGAGAGTACATATGTAACCACGGCGCAAACTGGGGAAATGAAGGCTTGTGTTCGGGGGACTGATGGGGTGGGGGTGGGGGGACTTATAGGACACTATGATGTGTAGCAATAACCAATACCTGTGTCAATACCAATGTCTTCGTTTAGCTGAAATATTATGAAAATAAATAAATAAATAAAGGTTCCAGTTAGGGGCACGATGGTTTAGCCCGTTCGCCTCACACACTAAATAAAGGTTCCGTTAGGGGACCAGCCCGTTCGCCTCCACCAGGGTCCGGGTTCGATTCCAGTCTCGGCCATGTGTGTGTGGAGTTTGCATGTTCTCCCCGTGCCTCAGGGGGTTTTTCTCCGGGTTCTCCGGTTTCCTCCAGGTCCAAAAACATGCACAGTAGGTTGACCTTGGAAAATTGTCCCTAGTGTGTGAATGTGTGAGTGTGTGTGTGTGTGTGTGTGTGCCCTGTGATGGGTTGGCATTCCATCCAGGGTGTATCCTGCCTTAATGTCCATAGACGCCTGAGATAGACACAGACTCCCCGTGACCCGCGGGAAGATCGGATATAGCGGTAGAAGATGAATGAATGAATGAATGAATGAATGAAGGTTCCAGTTTGACGATTCTGCAATTTGCAACTGCTTGTACATTATTGCATATTGATTGACTGATTTATTTATTATTCTGATTATTTTTATTATCTTTAGTATTTTTTATAGTTTTGTCTCCTATATGGTCCACATTAATAAGTTACACAATAAAATAAAACACAATAAAATAAATAAACGATAAACTTCTTTCGATTCCCGTTGTAGCTAAAATCATTGCAAATTTTTGTTCAGTCTGCGAATACAGTGAAAAGCTTCAGAATTCATCTTTTGGTCAGTCCTAATCGAGAATTTCAAATCTGGAAATCACATCCCACAGAATGATAACTTTTTTTATGTTACAGTAGTTTCAAATCACAATTTCCATTTTTAGTAATTTTGGAGGTTTTAGGGGTCCACAGCCATAGCTATGGTTTATGTACGTCGCCCTGGATAAGGGCGTCTGCTAAATACCGCAAATGTAAATGTAAATGCTTATTATAATAAACATTGTGTACCACAACAACTGTCAAATGCTTTTATTTAGCCGTCCAACATGTACAATAAAAGTTTTATGTAGAATGAGAAGAAAATAAAAATAAGGTAAAATAAGGTATTTCCATATTGGCCAATTACACTATGGTTCTGCCCTAGTGGTCGCAATTGATATCGTTTCGATTTCACTGTATAAATTTCCTTTCAGAAATTTGGGCATTTTGCGTTTTATAAAGCAATACTACATGAAGTATGTAAGGCTTAAAACCTGCGAGACAGGTGTTAAAGTTTTTATGAGATATATATTCCACAATATTGACTTACAGAATATGTTTTTAAATGAATGGACTATGAGACTTTTCTTTAAATTCATCGTTCTACCTTTGCTAACAAACCTATTCCTTAGACTGTTGGAAAGCCTTCCTGGGAGCTTGCTTTTTAAGAGGTTAAACGTAGGTAGAATACGAATGAGACAGCTGCGTGTTTCAGAAATTGCATTAGAATGTAAAGCATTTGTAGGCATTTATTTAATAAATTGGCATCAAACGTCCATAGAAATCTCGATTTCGGTATTGATTAGCAATTAGAAGTGTTAACATAGTGTTTTTTTACGTTACTAAGTGATTTAGCAACATTTATGAGGTAAATGTTGCTTTTCCTATTATAATTTTGACCTTTATAGTCTGTCTAAAGAATGTGTTAGCCTTAGTCGTTGACCTATTTGCCACAGCATTGTTTTTTAACGTATTTATTAATCGTATATACAGTAGGCACCAATCGATTAAACTGGTATTAAACCTCCATAGAAACAACTCCATCTTGATTGCTGTATTGATTAGCACTTAGAAGTGTTAATATATGGGTTTTGTTTTCCTTTACTAAGCGATTTAGCAACATTTCTGAGGTAAACATTGCTTTTTGTTGTTATAATTTTGACCTTTATAGTCTGTCATGGCTACGTGTGTTAGCTAAAGAATGTGTTAGCCTTAGTCGTTGACCTATTTACTGTACATGTTTTTCCCAGTTGTCTAACTGTAGCTTTCTCACAGCATTATTTTTTAACATATTTATTAATCGTATATACAGTAGGCACCAATTGATTAAACTGGTATTAAACCTCCATAGAAACAACTCCATCTTGATTGCTGTATTGATTAGCACTTAGAAGTGTTAATATATGGGTTTTGTTTTCCTTTACTAAGCGATTTAGCAACATTTCTGAGGTAAACATTGCTTTTTTTTTGCTATAATTTTGACCTTTAGAGTCTGTCATGGCTACATGTTAGCTAAAGAATGTGTTAGCCTTAGTCGTTGACCTATTTACTGTACATGTTTTTCCTGGTTGTCTAACTGTAGCTTTGTTACAGCATTATTTTTTAACATATAGTTTATTAATCCTATATACAGTAGGCACCAATAGATTTAACCGGTATTAAACTTACATAGAAACAACTCCATCTTGATTGCTGTATTGATTAGCACTTAGAAGTGTTAATATACATTTCTGAGGTAAACATTGCTTTTTTTTTGCTATAATTTTGACCTTTAGAGTTTGTCATGGCTACATGTTAGCTAAAGAATGTGTTAGCCTTAGTCGTTGACCTATTTGTCACTGCATTGTTTTTGAACATATTTATTAATCCTATATACAGTAGACACCAATCGATTAAACTGGTATTAAACTTCCATACAAACAACTCCATCTTGATTGCTGTATTGATTAGCACTTAGAAGTGTTAATATATGGGTTTTGTTTTCCTTTGGTAAGCGATTTAGCAACATTTCTGAGGTAAACATTGCTTTTTTTTGTTATAATTTTGACCCTTAGAGTCTGTCATGGCTACGTGTTAGCTAAAGAATGTGTTAGCCTTAGTCGTTGACCTATTTACACACACACACAGAAAAATAAAAGCATTTTTTTGTTAGTTAGAGATTGGCATCTGGTGACATTTGATTTGGTCGCTATATAATATATTATAAAAGGAAAAATGTAAATTAAAATTTTTATTATAACTTTGACCTTTATAGTCTGTCACGGCTAAGTGTTAGCTAAAGAATGTGTTAGCCTTAGTCGTTGACCTATTTACTGTACATATAATTCCCAATTTACAGCATTGCTTTTTTCTTGTATTTACAGTATTAAAACTATCCACCAATCAAATCAACTGGTATTAAACTTCCATAGAAACAGCTCCATCTTGATCGCTGTATTGATTAGCACTTGACATGTGTTTTTATCCCTCTTTATTGAGCGATTTAGGCAATATGTCTGAGGTAAACATTGCTTTTTTTGTTATAACTTTGACCTTTATAGTCTGTCATGGGTATATGTGTTAGCGGGAGAAGTCATTAGCTTCAGTCGTTGCGTGTTTTATGCGTGTCTAGCAGCAGTTTCGTTACAGCGACCTGAACGGATGAAATAAAATACAGTTTGTTAAATATATTCATTATACATTTAATCGACATTGTTCTGTTGGCTGCTATGGTAACTACACACTTTGGAATCAGGATATCGGCATGGGTTTTATGGGTCTAGATATCATTATCATACCTAGCGCCCTGTCTTTCAGGGTATATTTGAACCTGCATAGTACATTTTTATGTTACAATATCGCGTCCCATATTCACGTTCACTATGTAGGATTGCATGTGTTAGATGTATATCACACATTGGTACTCGGTTAAACCCGTTTCTGTTTTAAACAGAGGGGAAAATATAGTCTTGACAGAAACACCACAGCACACCACACCACGTATCCAATCCCTGGCGTTCTCCGGTGCCAACAAAAAAAAAAAAGAAAAAGAGAAAAACCATGTTTAATTTTCATCAGGGGTGTTAGCGGGTGGTTACTCATCTGTGTCTCTCTTCACACTGTCTTGCTTCCTGCATCGTTTCTTCACCTTGCCGTCTGTTCGCCTCTCATTGCATGTCTCCCTCTGCCACGTTCAGTTACTGACCCCAGTGACCAAGTCCAGATGGGATGGCCACTGTGAGACTAATGAACCAGTCTCTGGTGTCTGACTCTCTTCCTCTCTTTTTTCGTTTGATCTCCCTCGTTCTGGTCCGAAGGGGGGGGGAAAAAAAAAAAGCATGTCTTTTCTGCACCATATTGGTACCGTTCACTTAATCTTATACTTATCCGTCATTTAAATCAGGATTTTTTTGATGGAGAAAGTGAACACGGCTTATAAACCTACGTAGGGATGAAAACGAACGAACTGGGTGGGAAGAAGGGAGAGAAAACCCAAAAAACGTAAGGGGTTGTGATATAAAAAGTGCACAGAATGTAATATTATATATCTATAAATATATAAATAATCTATAAATATATTTAATAAATAATATAAATATAACATGCGCTGAGAAAAATAAGGAATGTCGTTTTAGAACGTGACATAAAGCCTTATTAAAAGGAAGGCACCAAACACGTAGTTAACGAAAACGAGGGTTTTACTTTTAATAAGACGCCAACGAACGAATAAACTAATTAGACTTTAAAATAAACAAATTGATACATTTGAAATGGATCAACAAAAAAATGCAATAAAAATAAACGGGGGAAAAATATTATTAACCTTATTATTATTGTAATTAATTTTATGCACATGCCAAAAAAGAAAAAAAAAATACTGTCTTTGTGCTTTTTCTTTGCTAATTAGGGTTTAATTTGCAAGTTTTCAAGTGGTGAATTTCTGAAGGAAGGAAAAAAACAAAACAAAAAACAAGTTAAAAAATGTAATTAACAAGGATGATTAAGGAAATGAAATTATTTGGGGGGGAAAATCAGACTACTGTATTATTACAAAGAAAAAAAACCATAACAAATCTAACAAAATAATAATTATATATATATATATATATATATAATATATATATATATATATATATATATATATATATATATATATATATATATATATATATAGGGTACGGGGAGTCTTGTGTCTATCTCAGGCGTCTATGGGCATTAAGGCAGGATACACCCTGGATGGAATGCCAACCCATCGCAGGGCACACATACACACACATTCACACACACACACACACATTCATACACTAGGGACAATTTTCCAAGGTGCCAATCAACCTACCGTGCATGTTTTTGGACCGGGGGAGGAAACCAGAGAACCCCGAGAAAAACCCCCTGAGGCACTGGGAGAACATGCACAAACTCCACACACACATGGCCGAGACGGGAATCGAACCCGGACCCTGGCGGTGTGAGGCGAACGTGCTAACCACTAAGAGACCGTGCCCCATCCCATAATTAAGCATTATATATTGTAAATAAATATTACATCATTTTTGTGTAAATTAAACTGTAAATCTGGTTTGAACTTTTGGTTTTTACTTTTTTTTATAGGTAAAAAAAAGGTTTGTGCACCTTTTTAGTAAATGATCCTTTTATAGACTTTTTATAGACTTATTTTTGTCTTTTAACAAAGAAGCAAAAAAGTGAACTTTTGTGACTTTTATTCCGACTTTTCTCCCACGGAAAAAAATAGCAGTTTGGGATTTTTAGGACCGTCACCGTCAGATAATTTAATCCCCAAATCATTAAAAGTCTTCGACCATCTGTCTCGGAGACATGACAATAGCAGAACTGCAGTCCTCCAACAAAACCACACTTTGGATATTGATTCAAAGGCTACGTGTGTGTGTGTGTGTGTGGTGTGTGTGGTGTGTGTGTGTGTGTGTGTGTGTGTGTGTGTGTGTGTGTGTGTGTGAAATAGATGGAGAAAGAAAGTTAGAGATGTGAATGTGATCATTGTTGATATTGCCCTGTCATCCAATCCTGCCTCGTCTTCCTATCGTCCCGGACTCTGCTCTTCAGGGAGGTGACGGATCTGTTTTTGCGGGCTGGCGCTGACACTCAGCGACGTTCCCCAGTGTCCACTTTAATGTTCATCCAGACGCATTGTCTGTGCTGTTAGGAGAACTCGGGCTCCGAATCCGTCCTATTGTGTTTCCCCCCCGAGCACTACCAATGGAGAACTGACCCCGAACGATCCCACCGCAATTATATGAACACCATTAGAAGGAGTGGGGACTTGAATGCAAACTTATTCTACAAAGACACACACACACACACACACACACACACACACACACACACACACACACACACACACACACACACAGAGATTAAAGTCTGTTTTATATCCTTGACCTAATCATAATAGCACATACTTATTACTCTAATGATCTCCAAGGATCATAAAATCCGCCGACTGATAAACGTGACCTGAATATAGTCTATAATATGGATTGCAGCTAGAATGCATATCTATCTATCTATCTATCTATCTATCTATCTATCTATCTATCTATCTATCTATCTATCTATCTTCTATCTATCTATCTATACATCCACCTAAATCTGTCTGTCTGGTCTGGTCCTATCTATCTATCTATCTATCTATCTATCTATCTATCTATCTATCTATCTATCTATCTATACATCCACCTAAATCTGTCTGTCTGTCTGTCTATCTATCTATCTATCTATCTATCTATCTATCTATCTATCTATCTATCTATCTATCTATCTATCTACCTAAATCTATCTGTCTGTCTGCTATCTATCTATCTATCTATATCTATCTATCTATATAGCTATCTATCTATCTATCTATCTATCTATCTATTCTGTCTATCTATCTATCTATCTGTTCTATGTCATTCTGTCTGTCTGTCTGATCTATCTATCTATCTATCTATCTATCTATCTATCTATCTATCTATCTATCTATCTATCTATCTATCTATCTATCTATCTTATATCTGTCTATCTATTCTGTCTATCTATCTATCTATCTATATAACAATCTATCTATCTATCTGATCTATCTATCTATCTATCTATCTATCTATCTATCTATCTATCTATCTATCTATCTATCTATCTATCTATCTATCTATCTATCTATCTATGTCTGTCTGTCTGTCTATCTATCTATCTATCTATCTATCTATCTATCTATCTATCTATCTATCTATCTATCTATCTATCTATACATCCACCTAAATCTGTCTGTCTCTATCTATCTATCTATCTATCTATCTATCTATCTATCTATCTATCTATCTATCTATCTATCTATCTATCTATCTATCTATCTATCTATATCTATCTGTCTATCTGTTGTCTGTCTGTCTGTCTGTCTATCTGTCTATCTATCTATCTATCTATCTATCTATCTATCTATCTATCTATCTATCTATCTATCTATCTATCTATCTATCTATCTATCTATCTATCTATCTATCTATCTATCTATCTATCTATCTATGTCTATCTCTGTCTATCTATCTATCTATCTATCTATCTATCTATCTATCTATCTATCTATCTATCTATCTATCTATCTATCTAACATCCACCTAAATCTGTCTCTATCTATCTATCTATCTATCTATCTATCTATCTATCTATCTATCTATCTATCTATCTATCTATCTATCTATCTATCTATCTATCTATCTGTGTCTATGTCTGTCTGTCTGTCTGTCTGTCTGTCTATCTATCTATCTATCTATCTATCTATCTATCTATCTATCTATCTATCTATCTAGCTATCTATCTATCTCTATCTATCTATCTGTCAGTTATCTATCTATCTATCTTATATCTACTGTATCTATATCTATCTATCTATCTATCTATCTATCTATCTATCTATACATCTAAATCTGTCTGCTATCTCTATCTATCTATCTATCTATCTATCATCTATCTATCTATCTATCTATCTATCGATCTATCTATCATATATCTATCTGTCTGTCTGTATGTCTGATATATCTATCTGTCTATCTATCTATCTATCTATCTATCTATCATTATCAATCTATCTATATATCTATCTATCTATATCTATCTATCTATCTATCTATCTATCTATCTATCTATCTATCTATATCTATCTATCTGATCTGTCATCTATCTATCATCTCTATCTATCTATCTATCTATCTATCTATGTCATCATCATCTATCTATCTATCTATCTATTCTATCTATTCTATCTGTCTATGTCTGTCTATCTATCTATCTATCTATGTCTATTTATCTATCTATCTCTTTATCTATCTATATATCTATCTATGATCCTATCTATCTATCTATCTATCTATCTATCTATCTATCTATCTATCTATCTATCTATCTATCTATCTATCTATCTATCTATCTATCTATCTCTATGATGAATTGTTAATGAGAGTGTGACCATGGAAAGGGAAAGTGGGAACATATAAATAGAAATGTAAATAAATTATAATAAAAAATTAAATCATGCGTTGATTTCTTGCAACTCTTTTCCGGGAATTCTGATGATGCAACGTCCTGTTGAACATGTGACTATTTCAAACGTGTGTCTTTTTTTTTTCCTGGAAAGATGTTTTGAGGTCGCTTGAATTTATTAAAAAAAAAAAAAAAAACACTACAGCGGCAGGTTTTATTATTTATTATTTATTATTTGCACGTGGGAAACTTTATATCTTTGTAAAAAAAAAAACAAAAAAAAAACGTTAACGGCGCTAGATCAGGGGGAAACCGCTAGCAGACGCACGCTCACGAAGACTAAATATTGCTCTATATTCTGTAATAACGGGAGAAAAAAAAAAGGCATAAAGAACACGTCCCTGCAGGAATCCCGCTACACAACTCAATTACACGCGTTTTCCCCACCATTTTCTGTGCGTTTGGAAATTATGCTAATGTCCCCGCTGCACTCGCAATAAGGGCAAATAATGTCTGCTGCTAATGAACATAATTAGCTGAATTGTGTTAAACTCTGATTCTTACCCCCCCCCCATCCCCCATCTTTTTATGTCTCACTGCTTCCTCGCTGTTTGTCGAAGCGAAATGTTTATCTGGCGAGGAAAAGCGCCTTTTTCATTATTCGCCAGTCATATTTGATATGATCCGAGAGTACTTTGTGAATTGTGAGGATTCTTACCATGAATAAAACATGATTTTTTTTTTCTCCCTCTCCCCCTCTCCTCATAGACGGATAATTGCAGCGGGATAGGTTCGCATTTGGGTTACGATTTGTTAAAACAGCACCCCCCTCCCTTCCCTTCCTACTATAAATACAATAAGTCTGGTTTAAACGCTACAAGTGACAAGCTTCTTAAACGTACAACCCGTCATAGTGAAATGTAAGCTAGCTACGGAGCACCTAGCTACATCCAGCACAGGTCATTCATTCATTCATTCATCTTCTAGCGCTTTATCCGATCTTCCCTCGGGTCACGGGGAGCCTGTGTCTATCTCAGGCGTCTATGGGCATTAAGGCAGGATACACCCTGGATGGAATGCCAAACCATCGCAGGGCACACACATTCATACACACATTCATACACTAGGGTGGCAATCGAACTACCGAGCATGTTTTCGGACCGGGAGGAAACCGGAGAAAAACCCCCTTGGAGAACATGCAAACTCCGCACACACACACATGGCCGAGACGGGAATCGAACCCCGGACCCTGGAGGTGTGAGGCGAACGTGCTAAGCCACCGTCCAGCACAGATGTGTCTATGATATTCACTTTTGTGTACGATTGTAGAATGCACTTTGTGTACAACAACAATAAAGTCCTATTTTTCTTCTACTCTTCTTCACCACAAATACAAAACGCAAAGTAACATTAGGGTGTTGGTACCCTAAAGCAATGGCCTCTGGACCAAAACATCGCAGGTTCAAATCCCGCCATGGAGGACATAGTTTTAAGGGTCGTGCTCAAGGACCCAAGAGTGGCAGCTCGGCGATACATTTATATTTATGGCATTTGGCAGACTCCCTTATCCAGAGCGACTTGAGGTTTAAGGGCCTTGCTCAAGGGCCAACTCGTGGCAGCTTGGTGGTGGTAGTGGTGGTGATGGGGTTTGAACCCGTGATCTTCCAGTCCAGAGTCCAACATCTTAACCACTTGGCTACACACCTCCGTACAGGGGATGCTGGGGCTCGAACCCCCCCACCCTCTCCCTTCCTTCCTGACCTTTGGATCGGTATCCCAGTGCCTTAAACCATTGAGTTCAACCCTTTATTTTGGGTTGAAGTGAAAGTGTCCACCAGGACCTCTACCGAAGGCGATCTTCCAAACGGAACCCATGTCAAGTCCGTCTTCATGGTGCTTTGAGCAGGTGCTGCTGGTTTTAATGTGAATGGAAGGTTTCCAGCTGGCGTCCGCTGCCTTGTAATTTATTTATTTATTTATTTATTTTTTACATAACCATGGATTCCTCTTCAGTTCTACTTGACTCGGTTTCTTCAATTTGCACGGCGAGGAGACAGGTAGCACCGAGTGTCCGCGGCTCAGTAGAGAGGAACGGGGTGTGGGGGGGGGGGGACGTAAGGAGGGGCTCAGCCGGCGATGTGGCTGAATTATTCCGACACCAGTACTTTCCTTCCTGTTACGGATATCTAAAGACGAGAGAGAGAAAAGGAAAAAAAAAAAGGCCCATCTGACCTTTTCGCATTCTTATTTTCCGAATCGGCTTTGAGCGTTTACGGGAATGTCGGTAAATGTCTTCCGTCTGTGCTTCCCAAAAATAAATAAATAAAATAAATAAATAAATAAATAAATACAATAAAAAAATTTTTAAACCCCCCCCCCCCCCACCCCCCCTTTATCTTCTGTATGGCACTGAAAGGATGAAAAGCACTTAATCTGTCACATGATGTCAGGATGGGTGTGGTGTGTGATGTGTGTGTGTGTGTGTGTGTGTGTGTGTGTGTGTGTGTGTGTGGTTGTGTGTGGGTGGGGTGGTGAGGGTGGTTCGAATGTGCATTTAGACGTGCATTCAGGGAAAAATACCTGTTCCTTTCTTTCTTTCTCTCCGTCACTCTCTGTTCCATCACCTCGGGCTTCCAGGGGTGTTGCCTTCCACCTGAACAGAGCACACACACACACACACACACACACACACACACACACACTCACACGCATGTACACACACAGAACATTCCCCTTGGTTTAAAAAAAACACGCACCAAGAGTAGGATTCTTCCCCTGATGAGCCCACACACACCACACACACACACACACACACACACCACACACAAAAATCCCCACCCTCAGAGCGCCCTAACCCCACTCAGCCAGCTCACTTCCTGCCCGTTTCTACCCAGCACCTCTCCATGCTCTGCTTGATGCAGAACAAATGCTAATTCAGGCAAATGAGATGCACTCGCCAGGAAAAAAAAAAATAAAAATACTGCCTGATATCCCAGCATGCCTCAGTGCACCGGGGCGGCTAGACTACCCGCAGGTCCAAGGGAGCAGACAGACAAGCGGCTGTACTGTAAGTGACAGAGCACACGAGGAGGCCGAGTTTTGTACAGTTCGCATATGCAAATCGGGCCATGCTAATTAGTCTCAGCGCATCGACGACGTTTCTGCTAAATGTCACAAATAACGCTCGAGACAAAGTGAGGCGGCGAAGTTCTGCCTCGCTTTTTTTTTTGCCTCGCTTGACCTCGCCGGCGTCTTTCGCCCGGGAACCCGCGGGTTTTTCCATCTGCTCTGGTAAAAAAACGCAACCGGTGCTTCTTCTGCTCAACCGGTGCCTTCTCTCGCCACGTCCTAACGCTCGCCACGGAGCTTTAACGATATACTTTACTTATATATATATATATATATATACACACCACACGTAGGGGACACGGTGGTTTAGTGGATTAGCACGTTCGCCTCACACCTCCAGGGTCTGGGTTCGATTCCCGTCTCGGGCCATGTGTGTGTGGAGTGTGCATGTTCTTCCCCGTGCCTCGGGGTTTTTAGGTTTTTTCTCCGGGTTCTCTGGTTTCCTTCTGGTCCAAAAACATGCACGGTAGGTTTGATTGGCACCTTGGAAAAATTGTTTCCCTAGTGTATGAATGTGTGTGTGAATGTGTGTGTGTGTGTGTGTGTGTGTGTGTGTGTCCTGCGATGGGTTGGCATTCCATCCAGGGTGTATCCTGCCTTAATGCCCATAGATGCCTGAGATAGGCACAGACTCCCCGTGACCCGAGAGAAGATCGGATAAAGCGGTAGAAGATGAATGAATGAATGAATGAATGAATGAATGAATATATATACAAAGAAAGTGTGAACACAAATCTGCACACAAAAAAAACATAGAGACGAGGCCAAAATAAATAAATAAATAAACAAAAGCACTTAGGAGAACTTGAGGAAGCGGCTTATATACCTATAAATCACAGGCACCAATACTTCGGAGACTTTAGTGTTTTTAGCACCCCAATCCTTTAAATCGCTTGACTTCAGCCTCCGACAGACTCCAGCCCCGGTGCTGAGAGATACTGGCAATCTCTTGCTCTTAAATCACATAAGGTCACCTTTCTCGTCTGTTTTTTTTTTCTTTTTTTTTTTTTTTTACCCTCCATGCATTTTATCATTCAGCGTCGACGACTCCTGCCCTCCTCAAGTGCACTATAGCCATGTGCTATCATATCATTGCTATTCTCAGGAGTGAAGTACTGATTAATCTGTCAGGCCATTTATATGGGGAAAAAAAAGGATATAAATCATTTATTGATCTCTCTCATTCCGCGCACACATAATCTCCTTCCTTTTTTTTTTCTTTTTTTTTGGAATATTCAGGATGTACGGAGTGAATATTCAGTAGGGGTTGAATGTCGAATGTCAACACGCAAGGGAGCGAGGTGTCCTTCCCTAAAAAAAGCATATGAGAAGTACATCCCCATTTCGGGAAAAAGACGCCGCTCTGAAATATAATATATATATATATATATATATATATATATATATATATATATAATATATATATATACATTTTTTTTTTCTGTTATAAATATACCTCGAAATAAAAGGAAGAAGAATATAGCCAGCCTTTAGGATGGTACGAGAATATCCAGGCATGCATAATTACTATTAAATACAGTTTCCATGGTAATAGCATGTACATGAGAAAAGGAGGGTAAAAAAAAAAAAAAAACATATTTTGAGGTCTAGAAAAGTTAATTTGTGTGTAGGAGGGTGTTTTTCCTGGGTCTCGTTGTAGACCTTTGGCACTGTATCTATCATGCTTTTTTTTTTTTTTTTTTTTGCAGATGCTCCTGTTTTATTTGTTTTTGGTTTTTTGTTTTCCCTCTTTAAACATGAGATAGTAACGTGCAGAAGTTTATTTTCTCTGTCCGATAAAAAAAAACAAACAAAGAACAGAAATTAAGCGGAATGAAATGGACTACTTAATAACTATGTTACACCTTAAGTGCCACTTATCAATTTCACAATCAAAACAACGAGAAAGAATGTGTAAATTAAGCTAACTATTTAACTCGCTGTCAATATAGCAGTTATGTGGTTTGCCTGGATGTGAAAACAGAATGACAGTAAAAATCATGTGGAGTTATCGAAAATGCCAATGTTTACCTCAGATATTATGAGAAATTACTTCGAAAAGCCATTTCTGACTAATAATTTACATTTTTAACATTAATTGCTAAGAGAATTTCATGCATTGGCTATATAACATTTAAACACTTCATCTAACTTCATAGTAGCTTGATTTTAACCAAACAAATTAATATCGTATAAGCTATTTATATTTATATGTTAAATATGGTGTATAGTTTCAAATTTGGGGTGTATATATATATAGATAATATATATATATATATATATCTATATATATATATATAGCTATATTTTACACACACCCAAATTTATAGGCTATATATACACAAAGTCATATATATATATATATATATATATATATATATATATATATTTTGTTTTTTTTATAAATAGCTTATATGATATTGAATGGCAGAATGGCAGTTTACAATACACACCAAATTTATATATATATATATATATATATATATATATTTATATATATATATATATATATATATATATATATATATTTTAGATATAAATTATTATATATATATATATATAAATTTATTTATTTATTTTATTTTTGTATAAATAGCTCTTATATATTATTGAATGGCAGATTAAGCCTTAATAATCTGTGTTAATGCTTATTCAGACTTTTTTACAACCATAATTTATAGAAAAACCCTGTTTTTTTTTACCCAAGACAATAATAATAAAAATAATATTCATAATGACTTACAGTCCTGCGATGGGTTGGCATT
The DNA here is from genome assembly GCA_030449085.1 of Kryptopterus vitreolus. NCBI lineage: Eukaryota > Metazoa > Chordata > Actinopteri > Siluriformes > Siluridae > Kryptopterus > Kryptopterus vitreolus. The sequence continues at coordinate 3,513,305 of JACRUU010000008.1, read as the reverse complement.
CCATCCAGGGTGTATCCTGCCTTAATGCCCATAGACGCCTGAGATAGGACACAGACTCCCCGTGACCCGAGGGAAGATCGGATAAAGCGCTAGAAGATGAATGAATGAATGAATGAATAATGATTTACATGTTTGATTGAATAGTGTTTCATTCGTTTTTTTTGCGAGGCACGTGCATCTTAATTTTGACCAAACAAATCTATAAATCTACAGATGCTGGTGCAGAAACATCATAAACATTAAACTCATCCCAGTGCAGTCCAATAGGATTTGGGTGTGGTGACCGGGCAGGCAGTTATATGATATAATACACTCGATCTTACAGAGTGTTTCAAGGACAATCTTATCTCCAGTTTTTAACATTTGTGAATCCGATAAACTTGTTTTAAGATGTAATTTGTATAGAACGAGATTTCCATCCTTATATCTGATTCTATCTATATCTATTCCTTCTTTAATATATAATAAATTATAGGTGCAGGGGCACGGTGGTTTAGTGGTTAGCACGTTTACCTCACACCGCCAGGGTCCGGGTTCGATTCCCGTCTCGGCCATGTGTGTGTGGAGTTTGTGCATGTTCTCCCCGTGCCTCAGGGGGTTTTTCTCCGGGTTCTCCGGTTTCCTCCCCCGGTCCAAAAACATGCACGGTAGATAGATTGGCACCTTGGAAAATTGTCCCTAGTGTGTGAATGTGTGTGTGATTGTGTGTGTGTGTGTGTGTGCCCTGTGATGGTATGGCATTCCATCCAGGGTGTATCCTGCCTTAATGCCCATAGACGCCTGAGATAGGCACAGACTCCCCGTGACCCGAGGGAAGATCGAATATAGCGGTAGAAGATGAATGAATGAAAAAATTATAGGTGTTTGTTTTTTTTCCCTGAGGCATCAAAAAATCATTCAAATGGAAAGCAGTGATGTCATTGTTTAACCCCTTGTTGCCAATTAGTGCATCTAATACCATCTAAGGTACGTGTCGACATATACATATACATTTACGCACTTTGGCAGACACCCTTATCCAGAGCGACTTACATTTGAGCAATTGAGGGTTAAGGGCCTTGCTCAAGGGCCCACTAGTGGTAGCTGGTTGGTGCTTTTGGGGTTTGAACCTGCGATCTTCTGGTTCAGAGGCCAACACCTTACCACTAAGCCACCACCTCCTATATACATATACATATATGTTAAATTCAGACTGGGAGCAGTTTGGTGACGATGGTCTATAAGGGGTTAAAACATGTCCATTAAAAGCACATCAAAGATCTACTCCCAACGATTTTTTTTCCCAGTCTCCAGTTGACCAGCGTCTCGTCCTGTTTGAAAACAACACATTTCACTGTCCACTATCCTCCAAAGCGTACCAGATCTGTTGGTGTGTAATTGCCCATTACTAATCGGTACTTTCCCGCAGCCGGAGGCACTCGGAAATCTGCATGAAAAACAAAAACAAAACAAAAAAAAAACACTGCTGGGCCGGGTTTATTACCTACTATAGTGTTTGTTTACCTCAGAGAGATGGCCAGCTTCCTCTCCATGCAATCGGAAACCCCGGTTCAGTCATGAATATGCAGGAGCACCTGCCCGGCTCGGCCGTCCTCAGGTTCAGGGCCGGAGTGCCGAGCCAGACTTTGACAGTTGAGAAAGAAAAGAAAAAAAACAGTACCAAAAAAGAAGAAGAAGAAAAAAAAAAACGAGTGAAAGGAAAGAAAAAACTACAATGGCAAACGGGTGAATTAGGAATTAGGCTGCCAAACGTCAGAGTCAACAGGAAAGTCAAGTGGCAACGTTTGACGAGTGCCAGTTGGTCTATACAAGAGCGCTGCCTTCTCCGCCCAACTTCCTTCCGTCGCTTTGGATGTCGGTGTGTAAGAAACGGGTGACACAATGCAGGAGCTGGCCTTTTTTCTTTCTTTTTTTTTTCCTTTCTCACGAAAATAAGTGGTTTTGAGTTTGTCACATTTAAACCGAGAGTTTCTTTTCTCAAAGGGAGTCCTAAGCGTCCCCGACACCATGAATACGAATGTCAGATTAGCACCATGCGTTTAAATGAGGGTCATTACTGTAATGAAAATCCTAATCAGCCACCATTTACAAAGGTTTCAGTAAAAAGAAAGATAGAAAGAAAGAAAGAAAGCTGTTCTGTTTGACCCTAACGAAGTGTCTAGACTTTCTATCTATCTTTTTTTTGCCACTTGCTGTCTTATTTACATGTACGGCATTTGGAAGACGCCCTTAACCAGAGAAGATGTCCCCACTAGTGGTGTCATGGGTCCATGACACGCTGGTGGTGGGTCCAGAGCCCAATGCTTTAACCACTGAGCTTCCACCTCCCTCTCTTTTCCTTCCCACTTTTTTATTAATTTATTTCTTTTTTTAATTTGGGCTTAGTGATTAGCACGTTCGCCTCACACCGCCAGGGTCGTGGGTTCGATTCCCGTCTCGGCCATGTGTGTGTGGAGTTTGTGCATGTTCTCCCCGTGTCTCAGGGGGTTTTTCTCCGGGTTTTCCGGGTTTCCTCCCCCGGTCCAAAAAACATGCACGGTAGGTTGATTGGCACCTTGGAAAATTGTCCCTAGTGTATGAATGTGTGTGTGTGTGTGTAAGTGTGTGTGTGTCCTGCGATGGGTTGGCATTCCATCCAGGGTGTATCCTGCTTTAATGCCCATAGACGCCTGAGATAGACACAGACTCCCCGTGACCCGAGGGAAGATCGGATAAAGCGGTAGAAGATGAATGAATGAATGAATTTGTTTGTTTGTTTGTTTCTTTCTGACAATTCATTACGATTTGTTTTGGTTTGTCCCTCTGGACCCCGTCCTTTCAAGATTCTTTGGCAGATCATTTACATTAAGTGTGTTTTTTCTGCCTTCAAACCAAGCTAGTGTTCTAGAAACCAATCTGTAAATTTGATCCTTTAAGGCAGGCATGTCCAAAGTCCAGCCCCAAAGGCCAATTGCGGCCCTCGTTCAAGTTTCCACCAACCGGGAGCCTCTATCATAAAATCCAAAATATTTCGTCCCGCTGGCACTGTACACCACAATACACACGTGTACAAAATAAAGCTATTCACTATTTCGCCAGAAGATGGCAGTAGACCAGTAGCAGCACTTTCGTATCTCACGTAGCTCATTGGACAACAAGTTTGGACACCCGTGCTTTAGGGCATGTTAGTATTTGCACCACTAATGAGGGAGTTGTGAGGTCCAATCCCACAAAGTTTTTATAGTTTAACAAGACCTTTAACCCTCAGCAGCTTAGATGAGTATGGTGTCAACTGAAGGGCCCCTCCATTGTTTTCACAAAATAAGCGTTTTTATTGTTGTTGTTATTATTATTTTTGAGAAGCGGCCACAGTTGTGCCCTTGAGCAAGTCCCCGTTGTCTTCCTCTTGGATTGACCAAAAATTGTTCATCGCCCGCCTCGTTCATACGACGGAGCACAGAAGTGATTAAGGGTCTTCCTAAGGCCCCAGGGTGAGTGGGTGGTTGGTGAGGCTGAGATTTGAACTCAAGACCTTCTGATCCAATGTCCACTGCCTTAACCCCTAAGCTCGAACTCCCACTTCCACTCTATCTTGCCGCCCTAGAGTGACACTTCTGTTCATCTTCACAAATAACCTCTTCACCAAAAAACTGCAACAGTTTGGCTTTTGTACAAAATCATTCCCTCCCTTCGACCACGCTCGTATCGTTTCCCTCTGCGGGAATCTTCTGTTTTGAAGGGTTTGAAGTGAAATCTTTCAGACACTAGTATGTCAGTTTTGTCGCAGCAACATCGAGCGATTAGATCTAGAACGATTATCTCCATTGTACACTTGTAGCTAAGGGCCTTGCTCAGGGGCCCATGCTTGGTGTAACTGGGATTTGAACTCGCACAAATCCCCTGCACAAAAGACAAAGTACGCAGGACGAAAAAAAAAAACGTGAGAAGGGGACCTTTCTGCCATCTCTGTCATTCTTTATCTCCCCGAGGTCCCCAGAATGCTTCGAAACCGAAAATCTTACACAGCGGGGATAAACAGGACCGAGCAGAAGGAGGCTACTTAAAAAGGGTTGTTTTTTTTGTTGCTGATGATGGGGTTATATCAGCACGATGCACTCTCGGTAGTGCTCGGTAGAAGCGTTAAGGCGAGAGCGGGTTGATTTGTGTTTATTGATGCGGCTATCACGGGTCACGCCAAGTTTATCTTCCCAAGTCAGCATGCATTACCGCCTTAGTCATGGACATCATTACCATGCAATTACATTGTCTTAAAGGGATTACGGATCTCATATGTATATGACTGTGTGTGTGTGTGTGTGTGTGTGTGTGTGTGTGTGTGTGTGTGTGTAAATTATCTGCATAATGGGGTCTGCAAAGGTTTTATTATTTTCCTGCAAGCAAAGTGGGGATGGGACATGTAGCTTCGTACATACACACTCACACTCACACACACACACACACACACACACACACACACACACACACACGCACACACACACACACACACACATGGAAGTGAGCGGATGTTTGCCCTTGCTCATTTGGCGTCTGATGAGGCAGATTTCTGGGAAACACTGATGACAAACTCATCGAGACTTGGTGCTTATGTCGCCTCGTTCTCCTCATCATTCCCTCGCTCTCTCTTTCTCTCTCGCTCTCTCGCTCGCTGTCATCTCTCGTCTCGCGTGCCAGAGACCAAAACCACGAGAGGAAATCGCACTCCTGGTCCGACTGCCAGGGAATATGATATTTCACCCCCTTTTGTCACCCAAAAGCCTGTAATCACAGCTTGAAGTTAACTTTTTAGCTCAGCTGCCATTGTGAGATCGAGCACAGCCAAGTTTCCTGAAAGCCCACTGATAAACTCTCTCTCTCTCTCTCTCTCTCTCTCTCTCTCTCTCTCCCTCACTCTTTCCCTCTCTTTCTCTCCCTCTCGCTCTCTTTGTGTGTCACACTTTCTCTTTATGTGGTGTTTATGAATGTGATTCTTTTTGGAAATAATTTGTCTTTCTTTCTTTCTTTCTTTCTTTCTTTCTTTCTTTCATCTTTCATCTCTCAAGTATATGTCTCTCTCTCTCCCACTCTCTCTTTCTCCCTCTTGCTTTCGTTGTTTCACACTCTCTCTTTATCTGGTGTTTGTGCATGTGATCTTCTTGGAAATATGTCTTTATTCTTTCTTTCTTCTTTCTTTCTTATTTTCTGTCTTTCTTTTCTTTCTTCCTTCTTCCTCCTTCATTCATGAGCTTCAAGCTTCTCTCTCGCCTGGTCACACTTCTGTGTCTCTAATGTATATCGCCGCATCTAGGTGGAGTCCTTCCTGATTGGCCGGGGCCGGAGCCATGCCTTCTGCGGGCGCTTCGTGGGGGGGAGGGTATTCATTTTCTGATTTCTGAATATTCCTCCGATTTCTTAGGTCCCGTCTTTCCGGCTCTGCCAGGGGGGGGGACAGGGCACGGTGGGCCGGGGAACGCCGGCGGCCGGCCGGCCGGCCCGTCCCCCCCCCCCGCATGGGGCGGCCTAGGAGGGCCGTGGGGGCACAATAAGGGCGGCTGTGGGGAGGGGCCGGGGCGGCGGGCAAGACAGGGGGGGCGGGTCCCGAGCGGGGAGGGCACGGGGCGCGGGGCGGCGGGGGGGGCCGGGGAAGCAGGGGGAACCCCAAAAGTCGGAGACGGCCAGCCCCGGGCCAGGCCGGGGAGGGCTGCAGGAGAGCGCAGGCCGGGGCGTGGCGGCGGCGGGGGGAGAAAGGGAAGGCCGGGCGCTCGGGGAAGAAAAGGGAAGGGGGCCGGGGGCGCCGCTCCGCCCGCGCGCCGCCCCCGCCCCCGACCGCAGCCCTCGCGCCGGCGGCAGGTCTGTGCCTTCATTCTTCTCCCCTTCCTCCCCCCTTCACTCTTCCTGAGGGCTCCTGTTCCCCGAGACACGCGCTTACCCGCATTTTTTATCCCTCCTTCTCCCGCGCGAGCGCGGGCCCCCCGCTCTCACTCGAGTAGAGGCGAGAGCGCGCGCACCCGTAGTTCGCCCGCCGCGAGCCCCACGCGAGCAGCGCCGCGGCGCCCAGTGAAGATGCGCAAGAGCGCGAGCGGGACCTCGCTGACCCCGCCGTGGCGCAGAGAGAAGTTCGAGAGAGAAAGACGCGAGCGCCCGCGAGTGCAGACCGAGCCCAGTCGAAAACGAGCAGAGAGAAAGGAGGGGGAAGCGCGATGAGGGGCCTGACGCGAGCGGAGAGAGAGATCGACGCGCAGATTCCCCAGCAAAAACCGAGAGAGAGAAACAGGAGGGGGCGCACAGGAGGAGTGGAGGGAGAGGAAAAAAATGTGAAGAGAGCGAGAGTTCTCTCTTCCCATCTCTCTCTCTCTCCTCTCTCTCTCCTGAGCGTGATCATTATTCCCCGTGTGTTTATTTGTTGTGTTCTCTGTGTGATGTGGAGGTTTGGCCTAATGGACCTTATTAATGAATGAATCCTAGATTTTGTTTGAAAACCCGTTGCGTAAAGCTTTTTGCTCTTTTCATTACGGGTGTCTCACCCACACACACACACACACACACACACACACACACACACACACCACACACACACACACACACACACACTCTCGGATTTTGTCATTAGTATTAATTCATTTGCGTGTTGACGGATTGTGTTTGATGTTGCGCTTTTATTCGGAGGGGAAGAGGAGAAAAATGGCGGCTCTGATTACGAATGAAAGTGTTGGAGTGTCGCTTTAATTGCCACCACACACACACACACACACACACACACACACACACACACACACACACACACACCACACATACAACACACACACACACACACAACACACACCCACACACACACACACAGGTTACAATGCTGGTTATTATGTTTATTGGGGGTTAAATTACAGCATGTTGGATTACCAGTTTGAGTGATCAGATACCACACCAACACACACACACACACACAAACACACACACCCACACACACAAATACACAAACACACATACACAATACACATACACAAACCCCCCTCCCCACACACACACACACACAACCTCACATTCTCTCCAATCATTTCTTTTTCTTCCTTCCTTTTTTATATTTTCTTCCTTCCTTCCTTCTTTACTTTTCTTTCTTTCCTCTTTTTCTTTCTTCCTTTCTTTCTGTCTTTCTTTCTTTCTTCCTTCCTTCTTTCTTTCTTCTTT
>JACRUU010000008.1:3481055-3491055 GCA_030449085.1 Kryptopterus vitreolus | reverse complement strand
GTGTGTATATATGTGTGTTTGTGGCTGTCACGTAGACATGTTAGAGTACACACTTTATTGCCGGCTTTTTAGCAGTTGCATTACCCACAATGCCTTTCGAGTGCCTGCAGGGGGATTCAGCATGGTCTTTCATTTCTACCTTACGAGAGCGATGCGGCGGAGCTTTAGTATTGTTCGAACCTGAGTCTTGCGTTCGTGTCGTTTTGCTCGTGTTTATTGATATGACACAAAGTGCGGTCCAAACACACACACACACACACACACACACACACACACACACACACACTTTTGCTCTGTTTAACAATTCCCACTCTTAAACTAGCGCTTTTTTACTCCCTTGGACCTGTTTTACTACAGCTGTCTTTTTGTTTGGTGTGTGAATGATAGTAGAACTGGAATTGTGCACTTAGCTAATTGTGTGTGTGTGTGTGTGTGTGTGTGTGTGTGTGTGTGTAAAAAACACACACTTCAGTTAATCCACAGATCTGAACACGTTGTGAGGTTTCAGAGACACACAGAGACACCACACACATTTCATCAGTATTGATTATTTTTCGAATTTTGGGTGTGTGTGTGTGTGTGTGTGTGTGTGTGTGTGTGCGCTGTGTGTGTTGTGTGTGGTGGAGAGGGTATATTTTATAGTATCATGATTAACTTGTAACTATAAACATTTTTCTTTACTAAAATTTTTATCCATTTATAGTTTCAAGTTAGGAAGGGGCACGGTGGTTTAGTGGTTAGCACGTTCGCCTCACACCGCCAGGGTCCGGGTTCGATTCCCGTCTCGGCCATGTGTGTGTGGAGTGCCTCAAGCAGGTTTTTCTCCGGGTTCTCCAATTTTCCCGGTCCAAAAACATGCACAGTAGGCACCATTAGCACTTGAAAAATTGCGGCTAGTCATGAAATGTGTGTGGTGTGTGTGGAGTGTAAATATGTGATCCTGTGCGATGGGTTGGCATTCCATCCAGGGTGTACCATGCCTTAATGCCCCATAGACGCCTGAAATAGACCCAGACTCATCCATAGGATTAATCTCCGGGCTCCTCCCCGTGACCCGAGGGAAGATCGGATAAAGCGTAGTAGAAGATGAATGAATGAATGAGTTACAAGTTAGGAAATGAGAGCATTTTGTGTAAACGCGTGAGGTATAAGGGGAATAAAAACATCCATGTCATTATAGAAACCATTTTTTTTATCACTTCCAAAGACTAAGCCACCACACCTCCACCTGGTGTCCCCTCCGCTTAATGCATCGCACACTGGCCAATCACCACACGGGTTAGATCACCGGTTCAAACCGCCAAACCACCACCAACGCCAAGCTGCCACTAGTGGGCCCTTGAGCAAGGCCCTTAACCCTCAAGTTGCTCAGTTGTAAGTCGCTCTGGATAAGGGCGTAAATGTAAACGTAAATGTTAGAAGTTTGCCGACGTCTCTGTACGTCAATTTTGGCTTCTTCCCCCGTTTCTCTTCCTGACCTTCCGATGAAGTTCGGAAACACGGCTCGGAAACATAAATCCGACTTTAGTAGCTCACGGATGCGTAACAGCGCCGAGAGCCGAGAGCCAAAAAAACAATGGCCTCGTTCTCTTGCCAAAGCACAAAGCAGCCTGGGAAAGGAATATCACCGTGCAACTCTATCACAGAGCGGCTAACAGAGATGCTCACACTCAATGCGCTCGCTTTGTGCGAGCTGGCTGGAACACTGCACACTTTTGTTCCAGCCACTGAATAATGTGCTCATACACAGAAACCCAGGTGCACACACACACACACACACACACACACATATACGCGCACCAGAATACCCTTCCCTACCTAACTCTACCTAACCACGGGGTGAATATCTGTCCTCTCATCTATTTCCTCCCCCCCTCCCGATCCTCGCCCCGAAGATCCTGCCATCTCTCCATCCACCATATGTCCAATAGTTTGTGCCCTCCATTTTTCACAGGTGTAGGAGTTCAGAGGTGGACCTGCTCTCTGGCTTTCTGCTTTGTTTGATGCTCAGATGAGTATCCAGTGATATCAAGTGTGTGTGTGTGTATGTGTATGTGTATGTATATATATATATATATATATATATATATATATATATATATATATATATATAGGGAGCATGGGTTTAGTGGTTAGCACGTTCGCCTGGGTTCGATTCCCGTCTCGGCCATGTGTGTGTGTGGAGTTTGTGCATGTTCTCCCCGTGCCTCAGGGGGTTTTTCTCCGGGTTCTCCGGATTCCCTCCCGGTCCAAAAAACATGCACGGTAGGTTGATTGGCACCTTGGAAAAATTGTCCCTAGTGTATGAATGTGTGTGTGTGTGTGTGTGTGTGTGTGTGGTGTGTGTGTGTGTGTGTTCTGTGATGGGTTGGCATTCCATCCAGGGTGTATCCTGCCTTAATGCCCATAGACGCCTGAGATAGACACAGACTCCCCGATAAAGCGGTATAGTAGAAGATTTTTAGAGTAGGAAGAAGATAGTAGAAGATTTAGATAGGTAGATGTAGAAGAAGAATGTAATGAATGATAATGATATATATAATATATATATATACTATATACATACACACACACACACACACACATATGCACAAATCCGGCAATTAAAAGCGTCCGTGTGGAAACATAGCTGAGTTGATATTTTACGTTATTTAAAACCCCCTCGTTACTTTGTTTTTGTCTTCACTAAAAATAACGCATGCAAATTTTTCCCAACTGCATATTCCACATTACGATAACTTTCACAACACCCTATTAAAAAACCCGTACCAAGAGCAATGCAATGTCAGATTAAATCAATCTTTTTCTTTGATGAAGAGACCCGGATAAAATGTTTGTCTCACCTCCGTTGGATATTTGTGTCAGATAAATTGGCGTCATTGGAGAATTCGAGCGTTGCCCTCTTGCCCCACACACATCTCCCACCCCCACCCCCCCACCACCACACCCCCCAACCCGCCAACCTTACAACCGGCATCGCCACTAACGAGAGTGAGAGAGACGGATCGGGACGAGAAAATACGCCCGGAGAGGGAAAAAAGAGGTGGCCTCGCAGGAAAGAAAATAACCTACATAAAAACAAGACGGATGAATTTGCTCTGGTGGAAAGGACTCGCGTGAAAATGAGGGATGGTGAAAAATGCAAGCTTTGGCGAATGTGAATAAAAAATCATTTGCACGGGCGGGTCGTTCGTAACCATAACGATGGTTGTGTTGTGTAAATCTAGCAAAGCTGGAGCAAATTAGATATTTGCGTATGTGTGTGTGTGTGTGTGTGTGTGTTGTGTATGAGGAATCATCCTGATTGACATGAAGTGCATTCATTTTGGTATACAGCGGATGTCAGTGAGAGAGAGAGAGAGAGAGAGAGAGAGAGAGAGAGAGAGAGGAGCCCATGTGTGGAAGTCTTCAGCCTGAATGATTGCAGTTGTTGTGCTGTTGGCCATGCTGAACATGCCGTGCGAGATTGCTTTCTCTGAAAATAAGGGCGGAGGAGGGAAAAAAAAAAAAAGTACCAAATCCCTTTAGATTTCCCGAGTCCGGCCAGAGGCCATAGTGTCTCCTCCGAAGTAGAATGCATTGAGTGAGGACTTTCAATCTAACAGCAGTGGAGAGACTGAGGAGAAAAAAAAACAGAGTGAGGGATGGTGAGTGATAGAGGCCGCAGGTGATTGGGGGGGGTGGGGGGGGCAGGGGGGAGGGGTGGCAGTGGCAGATGGATAGCGTACGAGGACCGGGCGCGAGAGATTGGAATAGTGGCAGATAGGCTAGTAAGGTGGGATTTTGATGGACGAAAGCAAGCCGAGTTTGAGATTGAGATGGAGAAGGTGGCAAGCGGATGGGGAGAGAGCTGAAAATAGGGAGGAACAGATCGGGACCCCTGTCCCTGTCCCTGTCTCCCCCCCCCCCCCCCTTTCCTTAGTCTGTGCCCTTCTCAGTCTAAGTCTTGAGAAGATTCACTTTTTTTGCAACGCTTTCTTGGCAAAGAACTTAAAGAGTGACTCTGGTCGTGTTAACCTTAAAAAGCAGAATAATGTAAAATCGCTATATGGTTTGGGACAATTATTTACCTGTAGTATGTGATTTAAAAGTCCAGTGGAGAAGTTCAGAAGGTCAAATCCCAGCACCACTACGTTTCCACTGTTGAAGTGGATGTACATTTTCAGGTTTAGGCTCAATGACACAACAGTGGAAACTTACTGGTGATGGGCAGCTATTTAACAATATATATATATATATATATACGATATATATATATATATATATATATATGTATATATATATATATATATATATATATGACATAAATGTAAGTTGGGTCTGGTATACAGGCGTCTCCATGGGCTATAGATGGTCCTTGAAAAGGAATCAATCATACAGTATATATATATATATATATATATATATATATATATATATATATATATATATAATATATATATATATATACCTATATTATATATATATATATCCCATACTGCATAAGGAGCCACTCAGGAAAGTTTAATTTCACTCCCCAAAGTTGAACTGTACTAGCGATATGTTACGGGCCGTCTATCGATGTATATATATATATATATGTATTTATATTATTTCATTTAGCAGACCTTATCCAAGGGCGACGTACAAGAAGTGCTTTAGGTCTCCATTATTGATTATTTCATATTTATTTTACTTTGGAAATGAGTCTTTTAATATGAATTGCTTGTTAATTACAATGTTATTTGTTTAGTGGTGTCGAAAATATGGGACGTGGCTCCTTTAAGAATTGTGTTCCGGTTGCTTTTCCATATAAACTGGTGATACGTTTAGATTATACGGAAGCTCAAAAGAAAAAATGAGCTTTATTATATGTTATATATATATATATATATATATATATATATAGAGCGAGAGAGAGAGAGAGAGAGAGAGAGAGAGAGGAGATTTCTTATTGAAAATACATGTTAGACACATGAATAGGTTAGCCTTACTAGAGTGCTCTGTCACGTCCCATGAGAGAAAAAAAAAAAAAAAAAAAAAGAAAAAAAAAAAGCAGCTCGAGTGGTGTGATCTCAGCTTCGCTCTCTGAGGGGCTACAAGCTAAGAGATGTGACAGAAGTGCACTTGACCCGCTAATGTCCCTCTTTCTGGCACTATGGCCCTCTTTTGTGGCTCTACATATAAATATATGGGGCATATATATATATATATAATATATTATATATATATATATATATATATATATATATATAATATATATATACATAGATTTATATTTATATATATATAGGGGGCACGGTGGTTTAGTGGTTAGCACGTTCGCCTCACACCGCCAGGGTCCGGGTTCGATTCCCGTCTCGGCCATGTGTGTGTGGAGTTTTGCATGTTCTCCCCGTGCCTCAGGGTTTTTTTTTTCTCCGGGTTCTCCGGTTTCCTCCCGGTCCAAAAACATGCACGGTAGGTTGATTGGCACCTTGGAAAATTGTCCCTAGTGTATGAATGGTGTGTGTGTTGTGAGTGTGTGTGTGTGTATGTGTGTGTGTGTGTGTGTGAGTGTGTGTGTGCCCTGCGTGATGGGTTGGCATTCCATCCAGGGTGTATCCTGCCTTAATGCCCATAGACGCCTGAGATAGACACAGACTCCCCGTGACCCGAGGGAAGATTCGGATAAATCGCTAGAGAGAATGAAGGATGATAATATATAATGATAGATATAGATATATATATATATATATATATATAATATATATATATATATATATATCCGGTCCATATTTTGACACGTTTCTTCGTTTCTTTTTTAAAGAAACTAAAAGTAGTGTTGCTTTAACTTGTGTATTAATCTCTCTCTCTCTCTCTCTCTCTCTCCTCTCTCTCTCTCTCCCTTTTTGTAAAGATATAGTTTAGAAAAGAAAAGTTCTATTCTCAGAGTCAGCATGGCAGAACCTTGGGTTTCACTGTCAGAGTCACTGTCAGAGGCTGCTTAATTAAAATCCAGCTGCGCTTCAGTCGGACTAATTGCGGAGATGAAACCAGAGGAAAAGAATGGACCGGGAAATCTGATTAGGTTACACCGCGGCGGGGGTTCTCGCCGCGAGAGCGCTCCCCCCGGATTTATACACGCAGCCACACATGCGTGTACGCACAGCCGGGATCAAGAGTGTTTTCGGCAACGGCGTTTTCCAACCCGGCGACCAAAACAAAGTCTCCCGCTCTCGTCAACATGGCCGCTCGCTGGGTGCTACACGCTCGCCTGGCGTTCCTTTCCTCGCTACGGCGTTCCGTCGCCCACGCAAAAAGCGCTTTTCTTGCACGTAGCGCTTCACTTTGTTCTCTCCGGAAAATAAATAATTAAAACAAAATAATAACCGCCTGCTTTTTGTGGTTTTTCGGCTGCGAGCGGATCGATCCGTTGCCGGCAGTGAGATCGAACTCAATACGCCGCAGCCCCGAGCCGGACAGTGACTTACAAAATCCTATATTGTTCATTGACGTTCATTTTCCGAACGCTTATGCCTAATGCTGCGCGGTAATCTGTGGCACATATAGCCGCTCTTAGGATTGGCTCATCCCCTTTAATGCTGTAGATTAACGTCAGCTCACCTGGGGGCTGGTGGAGAAAGCAGACGCCTCCAGCTACGTATCGACGCTCCCACGGCGAAGCGTGAAAAAAAAAAAAGGCAGCGTTTATCCCCGCTATTGACCGACACTGAGATACTTCTCAGACCTGTAATTGCTTCGTTGGCTTGGATGGAGAATCCTCTGTAGATCCGCAAAGATCTCAAGTAAACCTTGGTGAAGAAATGATATAGAAATGCATTGTATAAACAGTGTACAACCAGTATATTCAGCCTTTTGGTTGCTTATTGGAAGGTCGGGGGTGTCTTTAAACCCCGGGGGTGTCTTTCCCATGGCCCTTGAGCACAACCATTAGACCTTTATGAGTATCATGTATCTAACTACACGCTTTGACCCGACAATATGATATATAAAAGCCTTTAGAAGATATTTGAGTGATCAAAAACATACATAACTCAGGGCAAAAAAAGCAAAATGAGTTACTCGGATGCTAGAAAGCAATATGTATTTTTACAGACATGGGACATTTCCTGAAATAAATGTGAGTGATGATTGCTGATGCAAACCGCAGCTCCGGGTTCGACCCCTTACAGCCTGGATCGTTTAATATTTTGAAATGCTAGCTCGTTCAGAGAGTGTTTAGACACCAAAAACGCCCATTTTGGGTGTTTTTTGGGAGGGGGCGGAGCCAGTGACGGACGTGACATCAAATTATCCAGCGCCCGACTCCCGTCGATGTGCCGAGTGTTTAGACATGTCACATGACCCTGTGTCGAGTTTTCGGAGTTTTGTAGATTTTTCACGTTTGCGGCCACGTGACGCCATGCGGCAGTCTTATATTCACGACCGACTCCATCTCACCTACGAGTGGATGTGTCACATGTGCATTTAGGGTGAACACGGGGCCGAACAGCGGAGCGTCAAATTTCCCCATTCATTCTCTATGGGGGCCGGAACGGTGTGGATTTCCCGAATTTGCGAACAGGTGTGGGGTTCGGGGGGTATATGATCGTGATCCACTCTGGACCCCCTACGAGTGGATATGCCATATGTGCATGTCGGACACTCACAGGCTAAACTGTGAGGCACAGAATTTCGGCCCCATTCATTTTCTATGGGAAAAAATTCCTGCTTTTTGGCCCATCGGGTCTCACTGATCATCTCCTCATTCTCCACCCAATCATCTCATCACTGTCTCTCACTCCATCACTGTCTCACTCCATCACTGCTCCTCACTGTCTCCATCACTGTCTCTTTCTCCCATCATCTCACTGTCTCACTCCATCACTGTCTCACTCCATCACTGTCTCACTCCATCACTGTCTCTTTCTCCCATCATCTCACTGTCTCACTCCATCACTGTCTCACTCAATCACTGTCTCACTCCATCACTGTCTCACTCAATCACTGTCTCACTCACTGTCTCATCATCACTGTCTCACTCCATCACTGTCTCACTCAATCACTGTCTCACTCATCACTGTCTCGCTCATCACTGTCTCACTCTCTCATAGTTTCACTCCATCACTGTCTCACTCCATCACTGTCTCATTCTCCCATCACCCCACTGTCTCACTCCATCACTGTCTCACTCCATGTCTCCATCACTCCAGTCACTGTTTCACTCAATCACTGTCTCACTCTCACTCACTGTCTCACTCCATCACTGTCTCACTCCATCACTGTCTCACTCACCATCACTGTCTCACTCATCACTGCCTCCTCTCACTCCATCACTGTCTCACTCATCATCACTGTCTCACTCTCACATAGTCCATCACTGTCAATCACTCCATCACTGTCTCATCACTCCTGTTCACCTCAATGTCTCACTCCACCTCTCACTGTCTCTTCATCTCCATCACTCCCCTCATCTCCTCACACTCAAGGTGTCTCTTTCATCACCAGCGTCTCACAGTCTCACTCATCGGGAGTTTGTCTCATCGATTACTGTCTCACTCTATCATCACTGTCTCACTCCATCACTGTCTCACTCCATCACTGTCTCACTCCATCACTGTCTCACTCTCTCATAGTTTCACTCAATCACTGTCTCACTCCAGTTTCACTCAAGGCGGTCACATTCTCATCTGAACCCCCAGTCACAGTTGTGTCTCCATGTCTCTCATCTGTCTCACTCAATCACTCACCTCCCTCTCATCATGGGGGTTGTCTGTCTCAGCTCTCATCCAGTTTCACTGTCTCATCCCTCATCCCAGTCTCACCTCAATACCGTCTCACTCCATCACTGTCTCAGTCTCTTTCTCCCATCATCTCACTGTCTCACTCACTTCCATCACTGTCTCACTCCCATCATCTCACTGTCTCACTCAATCACTGTCTCACTGTCTCACTGTCTCACTCCATCACTGTCTCACTCCATCACTGTCTCATTCTCTCATCATCTCACTGTCTCACTGTCTCACCCCATCACTGTCTCACTCTCTCGCTGTCATACTGAGAATTTGATTGTCCAATCAAAACCATTAAAAAAAATGTCCCATCAGGACCATTACATCACCATCTCAGGTGTCCAATCAGAACACTGTTTTGAGAAGGATTCCAGGATGGTGCTTCAGCTGCTTGATGGACTTTAAGGAGGTTCATCACCTGGTTGCTTGTTTGTGATGTGAATGTTTGTGATGGATCTGGTTTGTAGGACGGATCTCATTTTGCTCTGGCGGGGGGGGGGGGTGGCATCTGATTGGTCATTGGCTCAGCATGATGTAATATTTTGCATAATGCTGATAGTAGTAAAGTTAGCGTTTTATATATGAGTTGCACGGTGAAATAAATATTTCTCTCTCGTCTCGTCGATCTTATGAACCTCAGCACGCTTACGTCGTGTTCGTTCTCCACAGGGAAATGTTTCATAGGGGTGTAAAAAAAAAAAAGAAAAGTTAACCATGTGTGCTGTCTGTCTATTTATTGCAAATGCTGTACTGTCAGCTTGCTTCAGCCGGACCTATATTTTCAGGCACGCAGCACAAATCAACGCCCAAAAAAAAAAAAAAAAAAAAAAAAAAAGACGAGGGTTGCACTTTGCTTGACAGGTTCACACTAATCATAGCGGTGCAGGACAGAGACTCCGGGAGAAACATGGAGGAACTTTGAGTCTTGTTTGGGAAGTTTCTAGAAATGGATCGTCTTTCAGCTTTTGGGTTTAAAGTAAAAGCGTCTGGCTGCGAGTCGATAAGATGAGAAATGGGAGCGTTGGGAAGTTCTGCCAGATATAAAAAGAAAGAGTGTGTTGGCAGAAAATGAAGTAGCGATAGACTCCGGATCGACTCCCCGGGATGTTACCGCATAAAGACGGTAACGTGCGCCGGTTACTACAATGCTGTTACGTGAGCTAATAGCTGGTGACGGGGTTTTCAGCGCTATAGGGCAGACAGAGGTCTGGTTCTGATCAGGAAGCTTTGAAGAGCAGAGATTAAGT
>JACRUU010000008.1:3456055-3478555 GCA_030449085.1 Kryptopterus vitreolus | reverse complement strand
TTCCAAGGTGCCAATCAACCTACCGTGCATGTTTTTGGACCGGGGGGAAAGGAAACCGGAGAACCCGGAGAAAAAACCCCCTGAGGCACGGGGAGAACATGCACAAACTCCACACACACAAATGGCCGAGACGGGAATCGAACCCGGACCCTGGCGGTGTGAGGCGAATGTGCTAACCACTAAGCCACCGTGCCTCTCTCTCTCTCTCTCTCTCTCTCTCTCTCCATATATATATATATAATATATGGGGAGAGAAGAGGAGAGAGAAGCAAAATGGACCCACTGATAGATAGACAGATGAGAGATAGATAGATAGATAGATAGATAGATAGATAGATAGATGGAGAGATAGAAAGAATGCAAGTGTATGACGACACTGAAAAAATATATAAACTGAGTAAAAAAAAATGAATTTCACCATAAGAGAGAGTAAGAGAGATAGATAGCAAATGAGCATGCACATGAGAGTCACATAGAATACATAGAGTCAGATAGAATGAGAGATGGAAAAAAAGACAAACACACACACACACACAACATATATATATATATATAGTATATATATATATATACATCACGTAACAAATGATACGGTTGTATCTGTGGCCAACTTGCGTTTTTAGAGATATAAAAGCGTGCTCATTCTAATATGTTATTGTTTGTTGTTTAGATATTATATTATATGTATTATTTGTGTAATTGTTAACGAGTTCTCTAATCTGATTGGTCGAAATGGGGTCTGTACGTATTCCGGTTTCGCCAGAAGGCTACGCTAAGCATAATACGGTTTCGGTCAAGTCAACCCTTGGGTTATCGGCCCAGCATGCTTCTGCCAGACCATTCTGCTACAAACCCCACCGCAGATGGACCTCAGACTCCATGGCTTAGGAGGCCAGAGCTTTACCCATTAGACCACTGGGTCTCAAGTGATACTCATCATGGGAACTTTCTGCAACAGGGGTCTTTGTGTAGCTTGTGTTCTTGTTGTTTTATGTGTAACCATAGTTGTGTTAGTCTAAATAACATTGCACACTCATTCCTACCCTGCGCTGTTATTCTGGGCCCATAAAACCCATCGTTGGACTTGTGCATGTTGTCTGACCTAAAATAAGTCTTTATTCCTCCGTTAAACATCGACAAGTCTGTTTGACCCATTTCGATCCGTTCGCCATAAGACCCGGGATCAGATGGAGCTCGTTCCGAGCCAGAGGAAGTGGCAGTTTCCATGGCGGCTAAGCAGCGTCTTCGCAGCACGAGGAAACTGTGAAGCTCTGGCGGTTATCGCACCGGAATGGCTTCCCTCGCCACCTCGATTCCTGCCTGCTGTCAGGCTTAGGCAGGCGCCAGCTCGGCTCACACGCACTGATAAAAACGCTAAAAAAACACAAGTGGACACGGCTGAAACCAGAGATCCTCGCTTATTCATGCATGTATTGCCTTTGTTTACTCTTAGAAACCAAGCGTTTGCGAAACTGGCATTCGTTATGTTGTTTAAATAATTGTTAATGAATTCTCTAATCTGATTGGTCGAAATGGGGATGTTTTAACATTGGCAAATGATGTGGTTGTATCTGTGGCCCACTTGCGTTTTTAGAGATATAAAAGCGTGCTCATTCTAATATGTTATCGTTTGTTGTTTAGATATTATATTATATGTATTATTTATGTAATTGTTAACGAGTTCTCTAATCTGATTGGTCGAAATGGGGATGTTTTCTGGCAAACATTAGCAGATGATGCGGTTGTATCTGTGGCCCACTTGCGTTTTTAGCGCTATAATAACGTGCTCATTCTAATATGTTATCGTTTATTGTTTAGATATTATATTATATGTATTATATGTAATATGTATTATATTATATGTAAGCGTTAATGAATTCTCTTATCTGATTGGTCGAAATGGGGTCGGTATATTTTTTATGGCAAACATTAGCACATAACAAATGATACGGTTGTATCTGCGGCCCACTTGCGTTTTTAGCGCTATAACAGCATTCTCGTTCTAATATACTATCATTTAATGTTTATATATTATTATTTATACGTTAATGAATTCTCTAATCTGATTGGTCGAAAATGCATCAGTGCATTTTTAACGGCGAACATTAACACATAACAAATGATACGGTTGTATCTGCGGCCCACTTGCATTTTTAGCTATAATACGCTCATTCTAATAACGTTTAATGTTTATATATTATTAAAATGATACTGATTGGGTTGTATAACGGCGAACTGCAAATGATACGGTTGTATCTGCGGCCCACTTGCGTTGTGATTACTTATATGCCAGATATCCTTATTCAGGAATAACTTACATCGCATTCCTACAACTAAGCCGTTATGGGGTTGAGGGCCTTGCTCAGGGGCCCCAACAAAACGGCTGCACGGTGGGATTTGAACTCATGACCTTCAACTCCAAATGTTGTTTGTATCGTTGATTCTGGAACGATGTTTTGATGTTTTGTGTAAAATTAAGTTTGTTTGGTGTTTATGAAAGAAGTCAGTGGTTTTTTGTCGATTTGCCTTTTTATTAGAAACGATTAAAACGAACGAAACGGATGTGTTTAGACGCCGTTACGCGAGCGACAATAGGAACACTAAGTACAAACGGAAACAGTATCAAGGCAAATTTGCGGCAGACATTCGAAGAATAAAGCACCTCGGGGCACGCCGTATAAAAGAAAGCAGTCGATTTGTTTGCTTTCACACCATCTTATCCTTGATTCAAGTGTATCATGGCTTAGTTATTGCATAATGAATCTCAAATGAAAGTTTCAAACGGGAAAAGATAAATAAATAACTCTTGCGCCTCAGAGTTCATTTTGACGGGCGTCGTATTAAAAGCGATATCACGGCGGCTATGCGGATGAAACAGAGTGTCTGCGAATAAGTACACGCGACAGGCGAGTAGCAGCTCTACGGACCGGCTTGTCACAACATATCAGTGCGCCTGCTCGTTCTCGGGGCCTTGACCACTTATTAATACAGCGTGTTTTAATTCCTCCTGCAAACGGAGCCATTACGGGTTTTAAAAGCAGCCAATTACAATATTATGTATGATGCAATATTAATAAGCAACCGGAAAAAAAACGTGTAAACATGTGTTTTTAAACAAATTTGTGCAAATGTGAAAAATATGTTTACAAAAATGTAATGAAAAAAAACGTGGATATGTGGGAAAAACTTGATAAAGAATACAATAAAAATATATTTGTTTATATATATATATAATATATATATATATATAACTATATATATATATATAAACTTGATACAATAACAACTAAAAATATTATATATAGTATATATTATATATATATATAATATCTATATATATCTATATATATATATATATATATATATATATTATATATATATATATACTTGATAAAACTTAGAGTTACAAATATCCTTATATGATATAGATCATTCATATATATATATATATATAAAATTGATAAAAAAATTACAATTAAAAAAATTTTGATATATATTAATATATTTTAAAATAAAAATGATCATGTTTTTAAAAAAAACAATATAATAATATATATAATTCATATAATTAGTAATAATATCATTAATTTTTCCACATTTTTTTTTTATAGATATCATTTTATTTATCTATTTTTCCCCCTAGACTTTCACCCAAAATATGCCCGTCTGTGTGTTTTGATTTTGTAATTTGTAACGTCAGCATGACATCTTCTCTACCGAGATAATTAAGATTGTCTCTGAATCGCGCTTCTGCCTCTGAAATTGAATTCCAGGCCTATAATGCGATAGTGGAGATTAAAGCACTGTAATCCAATCAGGATTTGGATGCTGTAATCCACTTTATTTATATTGAAATGAATAAAGTTTACAAAAAATATATATATATATATTAATAATAAATATGAGAGAAGAACAACAAGGCAAAATGGGGAGCTGTGGAACCAATGAATTCTTTATGCAGATTTGTGTGATTTGTGTGAAATCTCCCCGCAGTACGCTTAATGCTTTTTTTTATTGTTTTTTTTTGTGTTGTTATATTTATATATATATATATATATATATATATATTATAATAATCTATATATAAGATCGCCATAATCTATGCATATTAATGCATATAATCGTTTTTTGCACTTTTGCATACATAGTGCATACATAGCATACATAGTTTTTTTATGTTACCATTTTATTTTAGCCTTATCTTTATATGTTATAATGCTTTATAGATCTTCACAAAATTATTGTATAAAATTTAGACACACGATTACATTTTTCCTTCACAATATAGTTACCAGTATTACTATGAAGATATACTTTACATAGATTGGAGTGTAAACACTACCTGATTTTACTTTATGGATATCCACCGTGCATGTTTTTTGGACCGGGTTCGATTCCCGTCTCGTCTCGGATGTGTGTGTGTTGTGTTTGCATGTTCTCCCCGTGCCTCAGGGGTTTTTTTTCTCCGGGTTCTCCGGTTTCCTCCCCCGGTCCAAAAACATGCACGGTAGGTTGATTGGCACCTTGGAAAATTGTCCTCTAGTGTATGAATGTGTGTGAATGTGTGTGTGTGTGTGTGTGTGTGCTGTGATGGGTTGGCATTCCATCCAGGGTGTATCCTGCCTTAATGCCCATAGACGCCTGAGATAGCACACAGACTCCCCGTGACCCGAGAGGAAGATCGGATAAAGCGGTAGAAGATGAATGAATGTACATCCGTGAGAAGCTCTGCCGGGGGTGTATGTGAACGAGTGAGAATTGTTCCTTGTCAGAAGATCCTTGAATCTACTCATCTCCGCCAGATCTAGCTGGATCTATCATCTATTCTTCTGTCTATCTGTATGTCTGGCTGTCTGCTGACAGTCCAATTCTATCTGTCTGCTATCTATCTATCTACTAATCTATCTATCTATCTATCTATCTATCTATCTATCTATCTATCTATCTATCTATCTATCTATCTATCTATCTATCAGTCGGTATGTCTGCTATCTACTAATCTATCTATCTGTATCTGTCTGTATGTCTGTCTGCTGATCTATGTCCATATTCTATCTGTCTATCTATGTCTATCTATCTATCTATCTATCTATCTATCTATCTATCTATCTATCTATCTATCTATCTATCTATCTGTATCTGTATGTCTGTATGTCTGTCTGTCTGATCTGATCTATATGGTCTGTCTATCTGGTCTGTCTGTCTATCTATCTATCTATCTATCTATCTATCTGTCTGTTCTGTCTTCTGATCTATCTATCTATCCTGTATGTTTCTGTCTATCTGTCTATCTATCTATCTATGTCTCTATCTGTCTCTGTCTATCTATCTATCTATCTATCTATCTATCTATCTATCTATCTATCTTCTATTTTATTTATTTATTGTCATCAGGGTCAAATCCCAAAACCTCCTGAGCTATACTGGAGGTCCCAATGTTAGACACCACTGGAGACTCCTTTCTGCACCATCATGGGTGCATTTCCTTGCCCACTTTGCCATCTCCGTACGGCTTTTAGCATAAGCAGTGCTGTCGCTATCTGTTTGTTCCGTTGCCTGGCAGGTGGTGCAGCATCTATACCAGATGCTCGGATGTCAGGGAAAAAAAAAAAGAAAAAGAAAACGAGAAAATGTGAGAACGCATCGCAGGCGCCGTGACGTTTTTTTTGTTTGTTTTTTTTTTAGTTTTTTTTTTCCTGCTGAATTAACACATGCTAGTACATAACACCCGGTATTGCAGTCTAACAAGCTGTCCCGTCATCATGAAGTTCTTCAAGACCAGAATTAGTAACAGTACCACTCTCTCTCTCTCTCTCTCTCTCTCTCTCTCCTCTTTCTCGAACAGATCCGTGTGGACGGACCATCCCAAGGTGCTTTTCAGTACGAGACGGTCCAGGTGGTGGAGAACGGCCCGGTCCTTCGCGATATGGCCTTCTCGGCAGATCAGCACTTCCTGTATGTGATGTCCGACACCCAGGTGAGTCATCTGTCCTTTTTTTTTCCGGTGAAAAAAAAAAAGGCCTCTAGCTGGCACACTTTCTGCTCCGGGGTTCTGCTGAGAGACGTGTGAAAGCAGCGGGATAAAATTATCCCAGAGTACACCGTTCTGGATGTACCAATCACTGAGTCACACAACGCATACATGCACATACACACTTACACTTCACACACACACACACACACATTTTTCACACACACACATACAAGTAAGCACTGCCAGAAATGTCTAACAAGAGGTGGGATCATTTGCAGTAATTAGACTACCATGGCGGAGGAGGGAATGCTGCAGAGAAAGAGAGAGCATGTGTGTGTGTGTGTGTGTGTTAATGTGTTAATGTAAATGATTATGAAGTGCAAGAGAGAGGATAGAGTGGGTGCATTAGACTTTACAAACTTTCCCTTTTTGCACAAACACACAAATACGCATGCACAATTTTCTCTGTTGGGGGGAAAAAAAAAAGAAACGCTCATCCGGATGCCGCTGTCCGGCGTGTAATGCGCGTAATGGACGGATTGGACGCCGCGGCGATTTGTGAGACGCCTCTCAAACCTGTGAGCCATTACGACCCGAACCATGCTATATTTGTACGGCGGAATAAAAAGCACTTAACTCACAAAAGACACGCTCGCATCGGTAGCCATGGAGGAACCCCCCCCCCCCCAGGGCCCCCTGAAATATATATATATACTTGGAACTATATATATATATAATATATATCTATATATATATTATATATATATATATATATATATATATATATATAAGTGGCTTCTTGAAAGAAACCTATTACAAGATGCTTTCTTGGATTCGTGCTGTTCATCTATAACACCTTATAAGCCTTTATATCATTCAGTATATAATGCACCATCTATGTTACTTGATGACACAATCCAGAGTCCGTAACACATTATAATGCTTAACATAATATTCAATATAATGTGCATATGACTTCATATGATTTCAGGCTCGTGATATATTATCCAGCATATACTGGATAACACTTTATAATAACACTTTATAATTCTATATGTCATTTCGAATATAATGTACCATATACTTGGACTTCATTGTAGGTTCATTGTACCCAATCCAGCATCCATAACACATTATAATGCTTAACATAATATTGAATATAATGTAACATAAGACCGAATGACTTGAGACTCGTGGTACATAATCCAGCGTATATAGTGCTTTATAATTCTTTATGTCGTTTTGAATATAATGTAACCATATACACAATCCAGCATCCAGAAATTGTTATAACGATTCGTATAATACAGACTATAATGGGCTTCTTAACGATTTCAATTTTACAGTACATAATATGTAAAAATCCTTCATATAATGTAAAACACATGTTGCACAAGCTAGCATCCATAATGCCTTATAACCCTTCATATAAATTAGAATATAATGTAGTTTTTGTGACTTACTCGGTTCATTATCATAGTATAGTATTTAATGTATATATGTATTATAATATAATGCAAATGTGTCTTAATGTGTTTATTGGATCACAGAAGACTAAGGGCCTTGCTCAAGGGCCCAAGAGTTGCAGCTTAGTTCCTGGTACAAAATCCATATCACCTTATAATGTGTCATATAATATAGAATATGCTGTATAGTATATACAGTGTGACTCACTTGGTCCTTGCTATGTAGTGCAGCTTCCATAACATCTTATAATCTTAGGAATAATATAGAATATAGTGTATATATATGTCTTACTAGGTCTATGATACCTAATATGTCATTTGTAACACTTTAAAATACTCATATAAAGTACAGTACACAGTATTTTATGTATAATGATAGCAGGTGCATCCATCAAAAATAATACATTATAATGCTTCATATAATATGAATATAATATGCATAGATCAATATATATTATATACATTTTATACATCATCAACTGTTATGGGTGCTAATAGGTCTTTAATACATTATTCAGCATCCATAACATTCTATAATGCTTCATATAGTATATAATATAGCGTATATAATTTGTGACATTCCCGACTACAATAGGTATTCATCTTACAATGCATTATAACGCATGCCATTTTCAGAAAATCATGTATTCCTTATGCATGCTAATATAAATAAAATATGGTATACATAATATCAAGGACAATGCTGCTAAATGAAACAAATATGAATTGATGTATTATTTACAGCATTCATAACAAGTTATAATGCTTCATATTGCTACACTGCTATTCTTTCATTCCTCTGGGCTTTCAAGGTTTTTAAACTTGGGATTATCTTGAATGGATTTGTCTTCGTATTGTCGCTTACCCTTACATACAGAGGCGCGCACGCACACACACACACACACACACACACACACACACACACACACACACACACACACACACACACTGAGAGAGAGAAAGAGACATGCATAGAGGCATGCACAGAGCAAAGGTCATAAAACTAGCATCTGAGAAAAGCTTCTGTAAATAGCACAGATCAAAAAGAGGTGTCACCCAGAAGATGACGGCTCCCTTCTGATTCCTCCTGAGGTTTTCCTTTCACGTGGCGTCTCAGCGAGTGTTTCCTCACCGTTGTCTCTTCCAGTTTGCTCATCCGGTTACGTCGGGATTTCTATAAAGCTGCCTTGTGCCTCGTGTGCTTGTATAAAATAAAATCCTGCGGAGTAATGTTGGGTAGGTCCGAGGCAAAAGGAACCACAAGGTTTCTCGTGGGTTATTTTGGATAATATTTATTTTAAATATATATATATATATATATATATATATATATATATATATATATATATATATATATATATATATATAAAATATAGGGGGCACGGTGGCTTAGTGGTTAGCACGTTCGCCTCACACCGCCAGGATCCGGGTTCGATTCCCGTCTCGGCCATATGTGTGTGTGGAGTTTGCATGTTCTCCCCGTGCCACAGGGGGTTTTTTCTCCGGGTTCTCCGTTTTTTTCTTCGTTTCTTTTCCCTGCATTCCAAAAACATGTTCTTCTGTTCTTTCCCTCTCCGGCCTTTCCTCCCCCGGTCCAAAAACATGACCACGGTAGGTTGATTGGCACCTTGGAAAAATTGTCCCTAGTGTATGAATGTGTGTGTGTGTGTGTGTGTCCCTGCGATGATGGGTTGGCATTCCGTCCAGGGTGTATCCTGCCTTAATGCCCATAGACGCCTGAGATAGGCACACAGGCTCCCCGTGACCCGAGAAGATCGGATATAGCGGTAGAAGAAAGAATGAATGAATGAATGATATGATTGAATAAAATAAAATATTACAATATTTATTTGGTTATCAATATTCAAATATGGGCCTATTTCTGTTAGCCAGTGTGTGTGTGTGTGTGTGTGTGTGTGTGTGTGTGTGTGTGTGTGTGTTGTGTGTGTGTGTGTGAGGGGTGCCATTAATTTCCTAAATGATTTTAGTTTTACATCAATTAGCCTAGTAACCCAGTTATTAAACTCAAATCATCTTTGTGTTTGCTATAAACATCTTGGGATCTCATCCCATGGGGAAATCATAAACATGTATGGAAGCTTATTACATTATGAACACAAGGCTACATTGCTCACCGTGTCAGCATATCATGTTAATAATGCACTAAGAACCATAATTTCTGATGCTTTAATGTGTTATAAACAAGTCATACAGCATTATAATATGTCTGCTAAACAATTCATGAATACCTTTTAATGATAATTGCAGTCACTAAGCCTTATGACTGCATTATAGCAGGTTAAGGAATGTATTTAGAGGTTGCGATAGCGTGATCATAAAGTGAAAGTGTTACAGGCAAAATATTTGAGGGAAAGTCCAGGAGTCGTAGCGATCGAAGCTAATGCTAAGTTAGCATAGCATTCCTGAACGTTTGGATTGTAACCCAACTGAGGGAAATGTGTATTTTCTTTTTTTTTTATTCCCATCCAAAAAGTATTAAACGTTGTGGTTTTGAGCTGCTGAAATATTAGCGCAAGTTTATTGTCAGAAATCCAGAGTTTAAACAGGTGGTCCCCTGAACTCGAGCTAATTCCTGAGCTAGCTGTGCTAGTGCTGATATGTCAGGACGTGAAGGTGGATTGACCATGAAAATGACGCAGATCCATCAGAAACGTTAACATTTACCTCAGAAATGTTGTTCATTTACTGAGAAAACGCTTCGTTGTGAACAAAATGGCCTTGTCGCTAACGGGAGGCTAACGCAGGCGAAATAGCCGATATGCTATTTGTATGTCGGATTAGCTTTACAACAGGTACATGTTTGTTAAGGGTACAATTATTATTAATAATGCAGCACATTGTATAAGAAGTTATATACCGCGGCTGTCACTGTGTATTTTATTACTACTGGAGAAAGCTCTACTAACAGCAGGGTTTTAACGTCACGGTTTAGGCAAAGCTAATGCGCTTTACTGTGATTTACTCATGTATGACTTTCTCCTCCCTCCCCTCCCTCCCTCTCTCTCTCTCTCTCTCTCTCTCTCTCTTTATTTCACTCTCTTTGTCTGATTCTCTCTGACTGAATGTTTCAGCTATCGGGTATCCATATTTACTAATTAGGGACGATAAGCAGCAAAATGGTAAAATTCTCCAGGCTATATTTTGTGGTTAGTGCTCTCATGGGCTCTTGACTCTCACTCTCTCACACACACACACACACACACACACACACACACACACACACACACACACACACACACACACACACACACACACACACACACCACACACACACACACACAAATAATACCATGCTGATAAAGGCAACACATTCCCTCATGTCATAATATCTAAATACTATATACTTAATACTATATACTAAAAACTGGATACTAAATACAATATACTAGATACCAAATTCTATATACTATATACCAAATACTATATACTAAATTATATATACTAGATATTAAATACTATGTACTATATATTAAATACTATGTACTATATATTAAATACGATATACTAGATACTAAATACTATATACTAGATTCTATATACTAAATACAATATACTAGATACTATTTACAATATACTAGACACTAAATACTATATACTATATATTAAATACTAAATACTATATACTAAAGTCTACATACTATATATTACTACTATATACTAAATACTAAACACTATATACTATATATTAAATACTATATACCAAATAATATATACTATATACTATATACATTATGGACATTAGATGACCATAAGATGTTCTTGATGGTGTCTGTTTATTGAACACCCCATTTTACAGTTCGTCATACAGTTCACCTTCATAGAGCTGCATTATTTAACTGTGAATTGTTCACATGATAGTCATAACACATTATTACACCACTCCTGGAAAAAGCTTTAAACACTGCATAACAAACGTTTCCATTGTTGGTTATTGTGCTTGCCAGTCAGCATTGCATGCAAACAATGCACTGAGAAGCAGAATGTCTGGAGCTGTGATGTGTTATAAACACTTCTTAAAGCATTTATAACATGCAAAGGTTTCAGTATGTGATTCAATAAGTGCATTAGATTTGTTATTGAATTTTTTTTTGTGTTAAATAGATGTGTTGTGTTATTGTTTTGCAGTGTTGAATTGTTATTATTAGTATATACGATATCTGAAAACCTCTGAAGTTTGTTGCTCTTGCTTTTAGCTGCGTAGAAAATGATCCTGTGGATTTCCTGACTTGCCTAAAGGGGCCTTTCTCCGACCTTGGTATAGGTCTTTTGTCCTTTTTTTCCCTCCACATAGTAGCTCTCTTTTGAACTAATTTATTACACACACTCACACATCCAGCATCGTTCCTTCGGGGTAAAACAGCACAGGAAAAACACGAGCACTCCATTGATGTCCCCCTGCGGCTCCGGCCTCCATGGCCGAGTTCGGAGAAGAGTACAGAGGTGAGAGAAAAAAGGAGAGAGAGAGAGAGAGAGGGTATGTAAGAAAAGGAAGGTACAGACCAGCGGGTCGATACGAGGACAGTGGCAGTAAGGAGCAGTGGAGCGAGCAGTTGTGTGTGTCATTAGCCGGATTGGTAGCACAGAGTTGGACCTGCAGTGTGTGTCGAGGCCCAGCTGATTTCCACAGTCCCCACACAGCAGGAGCGAGAGAATCTGCAGCAGCGGTCCTGGCTTCAGGACACATGGCATTCATTTATTTCAAGTGGGATGGATTTGAGCTTTTCCTGATTGTTGTCTCTATTACCGTTTTTTTTTTTCAACCAATCAATACCATACAAACACATATATTATACTATATCATATATTACAATACCAAACACTACCATACAAAAACATATATTATACTATATCATATATACAATACCAACACAAACATCATACAAAAACATATATTATACTATATCATATATTACTATACCAAACACTACCATACAAAAACATATATTATACTATATCATATATTACAATACCAAACACTACAATGCAAAAACATACGGTACTATATTGTATATTACCATACCAAACACTATCATACAAAAACATATATTATACTATATCATATATTACTATACCAAACACTACCATACAAAAACATATATTATACTATATCATATATTACAATACCAAACACTACAATGCAAAAACATACGGTACTATATTGTATATTACCATACCAAACACTATCATACAAAAACATATATTATACTATATCATATATTACTATACCAAACACTACCATACAAAAACATATATTATACTATATCATATATTACAATACCAAACACTACCATACAAACACATATACTATACTATATCATGTATTACCATACCAAACCAAACAAAAACATATACTATACATACATGTAAAACAAACATATACAAAAACTATACTATACTATATCATTTATTATCAATACAAACAAACACTACAATACATAAAAAACATACGGTACTATATTGTATATTCATACCATACCAAACACTACCATACAAAAACATACGGTACTGTATTGTCATATATTACCATACCAAACACTATCATACAAAAACATATATTATACTATATCATATATTACCATACCAAACACTAAACAATACAAAAATACGGTACTATTATTGTATATTACCATACCAAACACTACCATACAAAAACATATATTATACTGTATCATATATTACAATACCAAACAGTACTATACATACAAATAAAAAAACATATATTATACTATATCATATATTCATACAACGTTACCATACCAAACACTATCATACAAAAACTATATTATTAACTATATCATATATTACAATACCAAACACTAATTCATACAAAACATATATTATACTATATCATATATTACAATACAACCAAACACTACCAATCCAAAAACATACGGTACTATATTGTATATTACCATACTGGTACCAAAACACTATCATACAAAAAAATTATACTATATTATATATATCATATTATTACAATACCAAAATAAACTATACTATATACCATACAAAAAAAAAAATATATATATTATACTATATCATATATTATACTACAATACCATACAAAACCAATACAATACAACCATACAAAAACATAACAGTACTATATTGTATATTTACTATATTGTATATTACCATACCAAACGCTATATCATATATTACAATACCAAACACTACATACATACAAAAACATATACTATTACTAATATACTATATAATATCATATAAAGAGGGAAAAAGTAATAAAGAAGAGAAAAAATGAAGGACAGACCAGACGACAGACAGACAGATAGACAGACAGATAGAAGATAGACCGATAGAAGATAGATAGATAGATAGATAGACAGATAGATAGATAGATAGATAGATAGATAGATAGATAGATAGATAGATAGATAGATAGATAGATAGATAGATAGATAGATAGATAGATAGATAGATAGATAGATAGATAGAGAGAGATAGATAGAGAGATAGGCAGACAGAAGATAGGCACAGATATATAGACTAGACAGATAAGACAGACAGATAGATAGGCAGGCAGACATACAGACAGACAGACAGATAGATAGATAGATAGACAGACAGACAGATAGGCAGACAGACATTAGGATAATGCGATAGCAAGGAGAATTGTAATTCTATCGAACGCGAGTTTTTAAGATAGATAGATTTTTTTTGTTGCATGTTTCTGTAAGATGAGGAATAATCTGTTTGTTGAGAGGAATTACACACCGCTATTGTTTTTATCATTATTAGTTCATGTCTGGGGTGCTTTGTGTGTCTCTTGCGCTTTTGTTGTTGTTGTTGTTGTTGTTGTTTTTCGGCATGTTCCAAACCATTTTGGGAAAAGGTTAAAAGCCTGTTTTTTTCCATCGGAGCGAAAGCCAGTGGGGAGCGTTTAGCATTTTACAGTCGACCCGAGTCCCGTTGTTAACCGCTTTAGCATTTCAAGTGAAAATTCTATTATGCGGGGGGATGCGGGTCGGGTTCGGCAGACGAGACGATGCGAGACGAGACGATGCGAGACGAGACGATGCGAGACGAGACGATGCGAGACGAGACGTTGCGAGACCTAAACCTGGTACCTAAAAGAAAAAAAACACTTGTCTGAGATTGAGATGAGACGATTAGGAATCAAAATGGAATTCCTGCCTCCCTCTTTCCCTCACCCTCCGTCTCTCCGTCGCTCAGTATCACCGCCACGCTGTGCCTCGTGTCTCGATTCAGGGAGTTTAAGTGTAAATGATCGAGAGCGTGTAACACACCGGCGCAATTACCAACACTTTGCTTTATGTCGGCCCTCAGGGAAGAATCGCTCGCTTCTCCTGCAGATCCGAGACGCGCCATCTGGCACCTCATCAGCGAAACCCCTCCGATGACTCCGACCTTTAATTTCAGTTATGGACTCGGGTTCGGCAGCAATCACAAAGCCATCGCGCTCCGTAATCCGCCATGTTTATGAAAGCGGTTTTATTTCGTTTTTTTTTTTTTTCCTCCCTGTTCAGGAATAAAAGATGGGAAGTTGATTTGTAAAACTCCGCTGGTTTTATGGAGCGGTAAAAGTGAAGCACCATGAAGTGCTGATGCAGCAACATCACACACACTTCAATCACTGCAGCGCAAACTAATAACAATAAATAATAATAATAATAGCAATCATCATTTGTACCCACACGTGCACTTTCGAATACAAATGCAGTCGTGTGGTTTGTGATTGATGCTTTAATTTTTTTTTTAATTTAAGAAGGAATCTTCAGATCCATGACGCACTTTAACAAATACGCGCCAGGATCGAATATGATATTAACGCCAAACCGAAGCGCCGTAATGCAATACAAATTTAAATCTAATGCAGTATTCTTAAAATCCATTTCACTTAACCATCAAGCGTTCCAAAACTTTTGAAAGACAAAATCGCATGTTATTCATATATATATATATATGACGGCACGGTGGTTTAGTGGTTAGCACGTTCGCCTCACACCGCCAGGGTCCGGGTTCGATTCCCGTCTTGGCCATGTGTGTGTGGAGTTTGTGCATGTTCTCCCCGTGCCTCAGGGGTTTTTTCTCCGGGTTCTCCGGTTTCCTCCCGGTCCAAAACATGCACGGTAGGTTGATTGGCACCTTGGAAAAATTGTCCCAGGTGTATGAATGTGTGTGTGTGTGTGTGTGTTGTGTGTGTGTGTGTGTGTGTGTGTCCTGCGATGGGTTTGGCATTCCATCCAGGGTGTATCCTGCCTTAATACCCATAGACGCCTGAGATAGGCACAGACTCCTCCCCGTGACCCGAGGGAAGATCGGATAAAGCGGTAGAAGATGAATGAATGAATGAATTGTATATTGTTATTATTTTTTTGTTGTTGTTGGATTTTCGACGAAACGTATAGTCAAATTTAAGTTGTGTGTATGTATATAATATATATATATATATATATATATATATATATATATATATATCTATATATAGATATATATATATATATATCTTATATATATGACTGGCTATATATATGACTGTGATTGTGTCTTTCAAAAGTTTTGGAACGCTTGATTGTGATTGTGTTCTTTCAAAAGTTTTGGAACGCTTGATTGTGTTGTTTTCCTAAAAAAACACTGGTAAAAGTCTGGCATAACAACTAATCAATACTGAGTTTATGCTGTGTTTATTTATTTATTCGATTTATTAAATTTTTTATCCATTTAGGGTTACATAGATTCCCTTCATTTTGTGTGGTCACGAAATTGGTATCCAAAAAAAAAAAAAAAAAACGTCTTTGTATTGATCTATGTATAAAGACCAATGTGTGTGTGTGTTTGTGGACCAATGTTGGGTCTGTTGTGTGTGTGTGTGTGTGTGTGTGTGTGTTTGGGGTGTGTGTGTGTGTGTGATGTTGGTGGTAGTGACATGTGGAGCCTGTAGGCCGAATGATAAAGATTACTGCGGGGTGTGTGTGTGTGTGTGTGTGGTGTGTGTGTGTGTGTGTGTGTGTGTGTGTGTGTGGGTGTTGTTGCTGCTGGGTCCACAGCATCACAGACTGAACACAAATCCACTTAACGTGCAGAGAAGCTGCTTCACCGTACAAATAATTGCATTTTCCCATCTGGAGCCTGCAGGGACTGAGTGAACACTATGCTTCCTGCTAACCTAGCTAAATATGGCCTGTGTGTGTGTGTGTGTGTGTGTGTGTGTGTGTGTGTGTGTGTGTGTGTGTGTGAGGGAGACTTCACCAATGAGTCAGCTCTTCTAGTTGAGATAAACGTCCTGAGCCATTTTCTTTTTTGGACAGATGTAGGCAAAGCCATTACTCTTTATCAAATTTTAATTAAAACGTTTCCATGGAAACCCCCCCCCTTTTTTTTTTAACCTCCGAGCTGTTCATTAGCGCAGTTGTGAGGCGCGTTTGACTTGGGTATCATGTTCCCGTGGCGGGGAGACCGTCATAATAAAGCAAAGTGGATTGAAAATTACAAACACATCATTAAATAAGAAATTACAGACCACAGAGAGGCCGCGCGGTCAGCAGCCGGGGATTAGTCCGACCTACGTTTAGAACCGGGAAAGACAAGAAAAGAGTAGCCCAAGTTTGCATTAAACAATAAAGAGGATTTTAAACGTAATAACAGATGAAAATATCGAAAGCCTGTTTATTTTTTGTTGTTTTCAGGCTTATGCACTAGCTTTGTTTATGGTTAGTATGGGAGTATTGTTAATATTTAATGATTAGCCCGTGATTAATCTTGGCAGATCATCACGACTCAAACTTCTGCTATGTTTCCACACGGACGTGTTTAATTGCCGGATATGTGCATCACGGCGGATTTTTCTCCTTCTTCTATGAAAATAAGAGAGTTATGAAATGTGTTGACTGCGTTTTTTACCCCCAAAAAAAGAGAACTAACAGCAATTCTATCATTAATGATGAGCCTACAATACAATACAATACTATACTATACTATATACTATACTATATTAGTTATACTATATTATACTACAATACAATACTATACGATACGATACGATACGATATACGATACAATACCATACTATACTATGCTATGATATGCTATACTATACAATACAATACAATACTTACTACAATACAATACAATACAATACAATACAATACAATACAATACAATACAATACAATACAATACAATACAATAC
This sequence comes from Kryptopterus vitreolus, assembly GCA_030449085.1. NCBI lineage: Eukaryota > Metazoa > Chordata > Actinopteri > Siluriformes > Siluridae > Kryptopterus > Kryptopterus vitreolus. The sequence goes on along the minus strand of JACRUU010000008.1, from coordinate 3,460,924 downwards.
AATACAATACAATACAAACAATATTACAATAATACTATACAATACAATACAATACAATACAATACAATACAACACAATACTATGCTATAGCTATACTATTCTATACTATACAATACATACAATACTATACTATACAATACTATGCTATACATACTACAATCAATACTACAATACAATATACTATACAATATACATAAATATATCAATATACTATACTATAATATTCTATACAATACAATACTATACTATACTGTATTATACTATACTATACAATACTATCCAATACAATACAATACAATACTATACTAATACTATATAATACAATACAATATACAATACTATGCAATACAATACTATACTATTCTATACTATACTATAATATTCTATACAATACAATACTATACTATACAGTATTACTATACTATAATACAATACAACTTATACAATACACTATACGACATATACTACAGACCCTACCCACACCTAAGTACAATACAATACAATACAATACAATACAATACTATACAATACAATACAATACAATACTATACTATACTATACTATACTATACTATACTATACTATACTATACTTACAATTCCATTCTGGCTAATACGGTAAACTGTCTAACTTGATGAAGATTCAGATTCAGATTCAGACAGACAGACAGACAGACAGAGACAGACAGACGATATATAGATAGATAATATAGATAGATAGATAGATTAGATAGACAGATAGATAGATAGATAGATAGATAGATAGATAGATAGATAGATAGATAGATAGATAGATAGATAGAGATATCAAGATAGGAATCACAAGGATAGAGAGAAAAAATGAGACAGACAGACAGATAGATTGTTTTGGGTCGTTTGTCGTAGATTTGTTGAGGGTCGTTTGATTTGGTTCCTGCTAAAAGAATTGTCTAATTTGATGGAGATTCGGATCTTTTGGGACGGCAGGAGGAAACGTTAGCATTAACAGTCTTATAATCCTCTGTATCTTGTTTTGTAAGCGGAGTAAAACAGCAAGAAGAAACTAAATATACTGTTGTGATGTGAGTTACTTCGCACTCCGAGCCTACGGATGCGAAAGTGCGAAGTTGCCTGGAACGATAGCTACGGTTTTCTTCAGACTGCCGGGTTTAAAATTAGCCCGGCGCGCACGGCTATCGCGGGCTTTGTCGCTGTGCAGCGAGTTAGCGTGGCAGATCAGATGAGGGTAGTTGGGCGTTATAGAGCAGATGTATACGAGCCGGCTGTGATCTAGACGGAGAGATAAATGGAGAAGAAGAGTAAATAATAGCTCATATTACAGCGGTTCATCTCCCTTTGACAAGCAGACTGACGCGGATATGGGATGTGACTCTGATTACGCTTTTGATGTCGGAGTAAAGAAGATGTTGTACCTGAGAGAGAAAGAGGGAGAGAGGGAGGGAGTGAACGTGTAGAGAGGGAGAGAGAAAAATAAAGTGTGTGTGTGAGAGAAGAGAGAGAGAGAGAGAGAGAGAGAGAGGGAGGGAAAATCATCTCGTCCTGGGTAGAAATGTCCAAGCGGGACACTGATGGATTAAGTTCATGTGTCATCCATGATGCTCTTTTGTCATCAGTCTTCTGCTTCATTGGAGGCTTCTAAACACTTCCAGGAAAAGGAAGAGGGAGAGATAAAAGGAGATGGTGTGTGTATATGTGTGTTAGTGTGTGTATATGTGTGTTGTGTGTGTGTGTGTGTGTGTGTGTGTGTGTGTGTGTGTGTGTGTGTGCATGTGTGTGTGTGCCTGGACCTGATCTTATTTTTCTTTTTTTCGTTATCTTTGGGAAAGACTGTAATCGGAATCAGATTGTTTTATGACAGACAGACAGTCAGTCCGACAGACAGACAGACAGACAGACAGATAGATAGATAGATAGATAGATAGATATAGATAGATAGATAGATAGATAGATAGATAGAGAGAGACAGACCAGACAGACAGATAGATAGACAAATAGATAGACAGACAGACAGACATGACAGACAGACAGACAGACAGACAGACAGACGATAGATAGACAGACGATAGATAGATAGATAGATAGATAGATAGACGATAGATAGATAGATGATGATAGATAGAGAATAGACTAGATAGGATACAGATATATAGATAGATAGATAGATAGATAGATAGATAGATAGATAGATAGATAGACAAGACAGACAAGACAGACAGATAGATAGACAGACATAGACGATAGATAGACGATAGATAGATAGATAGATAGATAGATAGATAGACAGACAGACAGACAGACAGACAGACAGACATACAGACAGACAGATAGCATAGATGAAGAGATAGAGATAGATAGATAGATTAGATAGACAGACAGACAAGACAGACATGACAGACATACAGACAGATAGATACAGACAGACAGATAGATATAGATAGATAGATAGATAGATAGATAGATAGATAGATAGGATAGATAGACAGATAGATAGAGATAGATAGATAGATGTGCAGACATAAACAGACAGACAGACAGGCAGACAGACAGATGACCAGAACAGACAGATAGACAGACAGACAGACAGACAGATAGCATAAACAGACAGGACTACGGAGACAGATTTAGGACAGACGACAGACAGACAGACAGATAGACAGACAGAGACAGATATATACATTACAGATACATATGCAACAGCTACTGATATGATATCAATACGAATTGATACTTGGTTTAAAACAGACGGCAAATCAATCGTATGGAAATATCATCAGAAAGTTTCACATGAACAGATTTTTGCAGACGCCCTGACCAGCGACTTAATAGGGCCCACTATGACAGTTAGGTAGTGGTGGGATTTAAATAAAACAGCCTCACATAGACAGACAGACAGAAACAGACAGACAGAATAGACAAACTTAAATGGACAGACAGACAGACAGACAGACAGACAGATAGACCATTTTGGGTCGTTTGTCGCCCACTAGTGGATTTGTTGAACCTGCGATTTTACGAACCAGAGCCCAGTGCTTAACCACTGATCCTCAGACACGCCTCACATGGTGAAAGACTGCGCCCGAGAACCATTTTAACGAGATACGTATTGAAATATCGCTCACAAAACGGCATTTGGCAGACGCCTTGAACCAGAGCGACTTACGACTGATGCTTTGCTCAAGCGCCCCCACTAGTGGTAGTTTGGTGGTGGTGGGATTTGAACCTGCGATTTTACGAACCAAAAAAGAAAAATAATATATATATACTTTATTGGTCACATATACATTACAGCACAGTGAAATTCTTTTCTTCGCATATCCCAGCTTGATGTTGGTAGTTGGGGTCAGAGCCATGATACGACGGCGCCCTACGGAGCCCCTGGAGCACAAAGGGTTAAGGGTCTTGCTCAAGGACCCAAGGGCGGTAGCTTGGCCATACCGGGGCTCGAACCCGGATCTTCCGATCAGCAGCCCAGCGCCTTAGACCACTGAGCTACCCCCTCCCCCTCCCCTAACCAGAGCCTCACATGGTGAAAGACTGCGCCCGAGAATCATTTTAGCAAGACACGTATTGAAATATCGGTCACAAAAGTTGCACATTTACAGCAGATGCCCTGAACCAGCGCGACTTACGACTGAGGCTTTGCTCAAGCGCCCCCACTAGTGGCAGTTTGGTGACGGTGGGATCCGAACCTGATATCTTGCCTGAACCGCTGAGCTCCCGGCTCCTTTACGTAATAAACTTATTAATATGGACATGCGGGCAGGTACAAGGGCAACGTTTTCGACAAGAGGAAGTTTATTTTGCAGCTTCACATGAAAAGAGTTTAGATCTTTGCCGAACTGACACTCTATGCAAAGCCACCCGAGACTACGGGGCACTGCGGGGAACGGTTTGTGTCTCGGCTTCAGTCCTAAGTAGCAGACAGGAAATCTCTTGCGCCGAGTCTTTTTGCTCGCAGGCTGACAGCTGACTGACAACAGTCATTGACCGATGACGGGTTATTAATCAAAAGGCAGACGGAAGCCGCAGGCTCGGAGCATTCGCCCTGGAGACGGCGATGACACAGGGTCCTGTCCCTCCCGGCTTTCGACATCTATATTCCACGCTTTCTCTCAATCCTTGTGTTCGATCCATAAGGAAAGGAACATGAGTGAGTCCTGGCAGTTTAACCTGTACCTGTATCTCCTCCTGATCATTTCTCTTCATCACCCGATACTTTGCCGCTGTGCGAAAGACTGGACAAAGTCGTCCTGACACGGTGTAACAGCTTCCCAGAGTCATGGACTGAAATTTGTCCTGGTGGATTTACACGTCTTTGCCGTCTATCACCCTTTAAAGTTGTTCCCTCACACAGCACTCCCAGGATTCCTCTGAAATGGGTACCCGGAATCGACCATCTTAGGCGTTTTGCTCCGGTGTCAAAATCGCTAGATCAGTGGGTTTAAGGTGCTGGGCTTCGGGGGTTCGAGTCCCGGTATCACCAAGCTGCATCCCTTGGGTCCTTGAGCAAGGCTCTTAATCCTGTGTGCTCCAGGGGGTGCTGTATCATGTCTGACCCCAGCGAATCATTTCACGCCCTTCGGACTCGTCATGGCAGACGTCTTTGTAATGGATTTGCCCACTTTTCTGTGGACTCTTATAGTGAACAAATATTGCATATGAACGTTGTTACACCATGAGTCTCGATACTTTTTGATGCCATCTCAAAAAGGGAAGGGGGTGTAGCTCAGCGATTTAAGGCGCTTGGCTACTGATCGGAAGGTCAGGGTTGTTCGAGCCCTGGTATCACCAAGCTGCAACCCTTGGGTCCTTGAGCAAGGCTGTTAACCCTGTGTGCTCCAGGGGGTGCTGTATCATGTCTGATGCTCCAG
>JACRUU010000008.1:3421055-3446055 GCA_030449085.1 Kryptopterus vitreolus | reverse complement strand
GACAATGGACACAATGGGCAACAGACACAATGTCCACTGGACAATGGACACAATGACACATCCACATAATACAGATAATACACATACAGCCACATGAATGTCTATGGATACAATGATAATGGACAAAATGGACACAGTGGACTATGGACACTATGGATAATGGACACAATGTCCACTGGACAATAGACACAATGAATACAATGACACAATGGATACATCCACATACCTCCATATAAATCCACATGAATGTCAATGGATACACTGACAATAGACACAATGGACAATAGACACAATGGACAATGACACAATGGACAATGACGCAATGTCCACTGGACAATGGACACAATGGACAATGGATACATCCACATAAATCCATATGAATCCACATGAATGTCAATGGATACATTGACAATGGACACAATGGACAACCAACACAATGTCCACTGGACAATAGACACAATGGAGACGATGGATACATCCACATCATAATCAATCCACATGAATGTTAGTGGATACATTGACAATGGACACAATGTCCACCAAACAATGATCACAATTGGCAATGGATACATCCACACAATCCACATGAATGTCAATGGAATCACTGACAATGGAACACAATGGACAAAAGACACAGTGTCACTGGACACAATGGACAATGGATACATCCACATAATACACATAACACACATACATCCACATGGATGTCAGTGGATACATTGAGAACGGACACAATGGACACAATGACGCAATGTCCACTGGACAATGGACACAATGGACACAACGGACACAAACTCCACTGTGGATGTGTGTGTGAGGTGGATGTTATTACGTGTCCACTAGTGACTTTAATTAGTGACATCGGTATCCACTAATGACGTCCATAACGATGCATGTCATTACCATTACGTCACAACACAGCAACACAGCTACTAATTCCGAGGTAATGTACGGTACATCACGTGGCCATTTATACACACTCAGTCTCGCAACACACACACACACACACACACACACACACACACACACACACACACACACACACACATACACTAGTACTTTGAGACGTTCACTATGATTCCAGGTTTGTGCAAGTGTGTGAAGAACATATACTAAAGCAAGAGGTGTATGTGTGTGTGTGTGTGTGTGTGTGTGTGTGTGTGTGTATAATGGGGGGGGGGTTGTGGTTGTGTGTGTGGGTGTGTGTGGGGGGGGTGTGCTGACCTCACTCTTCGACCCAGACTGCAGTTGATAGTGTGTGTGAGTGTGTGTGAGACCCACTTGAGGAGATAGTGTGACACTAAATTAACAATGCATTAACTTTCTCCCTGGTCTCCAGATATTTGCCTCTGACCTTCAAATTGTAGCTTCACCAACACACACACACACACACACACACACACACACACACACACACACATGCACACACACAAAGCCAAACTCTTTCAGAGGCACACACACACACACACCAAAGGCTTTTATTCGGCTAAAATGCCCTCCCATTGACCTGCGTTGGAGTGTGTAAACCAATCTGAAGTCCTGATCTTATGAAAGATTAAACATGGGATCGGTAGGAACACGAGGCCAATTGATTCGCCGGGTTTTAAATCCACCTGACCTGCCAAATGAAATAAGAGAGACAAAGAAAGAAAAAAAACAAGGAAAGAAAGGGAGAGAGGAAGAAAGAAAGAAAGAAAGAAAGAAGGAAAGAAAGGAAACCGATCAGAAGGAGTCAAATTCGAGCTCGCGTCTGATTGGCCAGGAAGGTGTTTCGTATAACGGCACTCGTTTCAATGCGGTAGGAAGGAAGGATGGAGGAAGGAAGGAAGGAAGGAAGGGAAATGAAATAAGTAAGAGAAGGAAGGAAAGAAGGAAGGAGGAGTGAATAAAGGAAGGAGTAAGGTAGGAGGAGTAAGGGTGGAAGAAGTTGATGGAAGGAAGTGTAGAAGATGTGAAGGAAGGGAAAGGAGTGGGGAATAAGGCAGTGAGGTAGAAGTGGAAGATGAGAAGCGAATGAAGGAAGGAAAGTGAGGAAGAAGGGTGGAAGAAGTAAGAGTGGAAGAAGCGAGGGAAGGAAGGAAGGAATAATTATGAATGAATGTGAATGAATAAGGAATGAATAAGGAAGAAGGGAAGCGGAGTGAAGGAAGGAAGGAAGAAGGGAATAAGGAAGTGAGGAATGATGGTGGAAGAAGCGAGGGAAGGACCAAAGTATATCAGGAGTGGAAGTAGATTAAGAAGGAAGGGAGGAACGGAAAGACAAGAACTGTGGAAGGAGTGATGGAAGGAAGGGAGGAATAAGTAAATGAGGGAAGGAAGTGTAGACAGAGTGAAGGAAGGAAGAAGGGAATAAGGAAGTGATGAGTGAGGGTGGAAGAAGCGAGGGAAGGAAGTGTAGATGGAGTGAAGGAAGGAAGGAAGGAATAAGGAAGTGAGGAGTGAGGGTGGAAGAAGAGAGGGAAGTGTATCAGCAGTGGAAGGAGACAAAGGAAGGAGGAAAGGAAAGATAAGAACCTGCGAAGGAGGAAGGAAGGAAGGAAGGAAAGGAAAGATAAGAATTATGGAAGGAGTGAAGGAAGGAAGGAAGAAGGGAAGCTAGTGAAGGAAGGATGGACGGAGGGAGGAAGTGTATCAGGAGTGGAAGTAGAAGAAGAAGGAAGGAAGGAAAGGAAAGATAAGAATTATGGAAGGAGTGAAGGAAGGAAGGAAGAAGGGAATAAGGAAGTGAGGAGTGATGGTGGAAAAAGCAAGGAAAGGACGGAAAAGTATCAGGAGTGGAAGGAGTAAAAGAAGGAAAGAAGGACGGAGGGAGGGAATAAGGAAGTGAGGAGTGAGGGTGGAAGAAGCGAGGGAAGGAAGTCTAGACGGTGTGAAGGAAGGAAAGAAGGAAGGAAGGAATAAGGAATGAATGAGGAAGAAGGGAAGCTAGCGGTGTGAAGGAAGGAATGAATAAGGAATGAAAGTGAAGGAAGAAAGGAAGGAAGGAAGAAGGGAATAAGGAAGTGAGGAGTGAGGGGGGAAGAAACGAGGGAAGGAAGTGTATCAGCAGTGGAAGTAGAAAAAGAAGGACTGATGGAAATAAGGATAAGAACTGTGGAAGGAGTGAGGGAATGAGGGAAGGAAGGAAGGAAGAAGGGAATGAGGAGGTGAGGAGTGATGGTGGAAGAAGTGAGGGAAGGACCAAACTATATATCAGGAGAAGGAAGTAGAAGAAGGAAGGTGGAAGAAGCGAGGGAAGGAGGAAGGAAAGGAAGGAAAGATAAGAACTATGGAAGTGAGTGAGGAAGGAAGTAAGGAAGGAAGGAAGAAGGGAATAAGAAAGTGAGGAGTGAGGGTGGAAGAAGCGAGGAAAGGACAGAAGTGTATCAGGAGTGGAAGGAATAAAAGAAGGAAGGGAAAGGAAAGATAAGAACTATGGAAGGAGTGAGGAAAGGAAGGAGGGACGGAAGTGTAGGCAGAATGAAGGAAGGAAGGAATGAGGAATGAATGAGGAAGAAGGGAAGCGAGTGAAGGAAGAAAGGAAGGAAGGGAAGCGAGGAAGGAAGAAAGGAAGGTAGGAATACGAATGGATAAGTACTGAGGAGTGAGGGTGGAAGACGCCAGGGAAGGAAGTGTAGACGGTGTGAAGGAAGGAAGGAATAAGGAATGAATGAGGAAGAAGGGAAGCGAGTGAAGGAAGAAAAGAAGGAAGGAAGAAGGGAATAAGTACGTGAGGAGTGAGGGTGGAAGAAGCGAGGGAAGGACGGAAGTGTATCAGGAGTGGAAGTAGAAAAGAAGGAAGGAAAGGAACGGAAAGATAAGAACCGTGGAAGGAGCGAGGGATGGAGGGAAGGAAGGAAGGAAGGAATAAAGGAGAAAGTTAATCTGTACATCTCTCCTTTAATATTAAACACTCGTCCTTCCTTCCTTCCCTCCATCCCTCGCTTCTTCCACGGTTAACCCCCCCCCCCCCCCCGGGTGTATAGCTGTTGTTGTTTTTTTTCCCGAAGGCGTAAACGTCATGCCGTAATGAATGCGCATGACGTGGAGAATAGATGGCTTGTAAATCATAATTAAGAGGTGGAAAACGCCGCTGTCAGGGAGAGGCGCGAGTGACGCGGAACGCCGTGACATGGAATGCCGGATGAATTCATTCCCGAGGTTGTTTGTTTTTTTTTGGTTTGTTTTTCTTTCCCTCCGTCTCGGCGTTGTTCCTCCGCAGGACGAGCGCGCGGCGCGTGTACAAGACGCACTTAAACTGCAGCTGTAAGTGTAATTGCCTGTTGTGTGTTGTGCAGGTAATTGTCTTCCGGCGGGGTGTAAAGCATCCTGCTCTTTATACAATCCCCCCGGAACCAACGCGGAACGAGAGAGAGGCGGAGATCTCGCACCGTCGCTCCTCTGTGGGCGGGATTTATTTATTTATTTATTTATTTATTGAATTTCTGGAGCTCATAAAGTCATAAAAAGAAATAGACAGTGAGAGAGAGAAGACAGAGTGAAGACCGAAGAGAGAGAGAAAAAGAGAGACAGAGACAGATGAATAGAGAGAGAGAGATGAGGAGAGAGCTAGAGCAGAGTGAGAGAGAGACAGATGAGGTGAGTGAGTGAGAAGAGTCAGAGGAGAGAGAGATTGTGAGAGAGACAGACTGAGAGTCAGAGAGAGTGAGAGAGAGAAAGAGAGAGACAGAGGGAAGAGAGAAAGAGGTGAGAGGATGACTGAGAGAAAGGCAGAGATAAAGATTTGTGAGAGACAAAGAGAGTGATAGAGTGAGAGAAAGAAAGAGAGTGAGAGAGAGTGTGAGAGAGATAGAGAGAGAGATGGAGTGAGAGACAGACCGAGATTGAGAGAGAGGGGCCGAGAGAGAGAGAGAGAGAGAGAGAAAAAAAGAGAGAGAGAGTGAGAGAAAAAGAGAGAGAGAGAGAGGAGAGATAGAGTGAGAGAGTGAGTAGAGATTGATAGAGTGTGAGTGAGAAAGAAGAGAGTGAGAGAGAGAGAGAGTAGAGAGAGAGAAAACTGTAAGAGAGATGAGAGTAAGAGAGAGAAGGTGAGAGAAAAAGAGAGATAGTGAGATAAAGAGAGAGAGTGAGAGAAAGAGAGAGAGAGAGAAAGGAGGAAAATAGAAAGAAAAAAGAAAGAAAGAAAGGTGGAACGAAAGGACATGGAGTTAGAAAGAAAGATATTGTAAAAGAAAGAAATAGAAAGAAATAGAAAGAAAAAAGAAAGATGGAAAGAAAGGACATGGAGAAAGAAAGAAACTACTTGAAGACGGCTAGAAAAAAAGGATGAAAGGGGAGTTTGAAAAAACTAGAAAGAAAGAAAGAAAGAGAGTTTGAAGAACTAGAAAGAAAGGAAGGAAGGAAGGAAGAAAGAAATGGTGTAACTGAAGAGAATAGAAGACAGGACAGTATTGTAACGGGAGGAAAAACTGGAAAGGCGAAAGAAGGGAAAAGAAAGACGAACTCATCACTAACACTGGAGACTCCTTCCATTAATGACCTCTGTACAGATGACGACTTGTTGCTATAGAAACGGCGTTGCGTTGCGGTTTTAGATCACAGAGCTCCTGGCCAATCAGAGCGGAGGATTGAGGTAGGCCGTTGATTGGCCGTTGTTCTCTCCTGCGTTAATTAGCAGCTCTATGTGGTTAATGGGGATGTTAAGTGGCGTATTTCGGCTCTGAATGGCTTTTCCCAGCACGTGGCGGAGCAGGTGTGTTTCAGGAAGAGAAAGAGAGAGAGACAGGTGGAGGGACGGAGAGAGGGAGAGATGGTGGGATTTTTTTTTTTAGGTGGGGGTCTTTAAAGAAAAGCTAGACGCTCTGAAAGTGACGGGGGCGTCTGGATGGAAGCGTAGCCGCTCCGGCGACTGTCGCAGCCTGTCTCGTAGCTGTCACTGAGATCTGTGGAGGTGCAGCGAGCGCTACACGACTCAGCCTTTCCACCGCTGTCACACCGCTGCCACCCAGAGACGGAGGGAGAGACGGGGGGGGAGAGATGGAGGGAGAGATGGAGGGAGAGAGGGATGACCTGTCGCAGGCTGATAGGGCATGAAGTTGACGGGACGGACTGACACTTTGGAGCGAGGGAGAGTGTGAAGAATGGTGAGATACTAAAGCGCGAAAACGAGGGAGAAGTTATTTAAGTATTTTTAACGCCAGTCCTCTTTTTTTTCTTTTCTTGTTTTTAAACCACACTTATTGTATTTCGCCACGTTTGTAGCTTGAAAATTGTCATCGCTGGAGATTATTAACACTAAACGACATTAAACATCACTAACTGCAAACAACGTAAACTCCAGACGCTCACATTTAATACTTCTGTGTACTGAAGCTTTGTGGTGGAGGAATTCAACACAGAGAACACTGTGTTAATGTGACGTTTGGAAAGTGCGAGAGTGAATAAATCAGGGAGTGAATGAGTGAGTGAGTTTTCTGGCAGGTGAGTGAATGAGTTCATTACTAAATGAGTGAGTGAATGAGTTAGTTAGAGATAAATAAATAGGGAAAGTTAAGGAAAGTTCGGCGGCCATTGAGTCTGTAAATGAATGAGTGAGGGAATGAGTTTATTACTAAATGAATGAGTGAGGGAATGATTCCATTGCTAAATGAGTGAGTGAATGAGTTAATTAGGGTGTTATTGAGGAAATAAATAAGTTTGGTGGTGATTGAGTCTGTAAATGAATGAGTGAGGGAATGAGCTTATTGCTAAGTGAATGAGTTAATTTTTTAATGTGTGAGTGAGTGAGTGAGTGTGCGAGTTAATTGCTAAATGGTTGAGTGAGTGAATGAGTTAATTAGGGGGTGAGTGAATGAGTAAGTAAGTGAGAAGAGAATTGAATAAATAATGAGTGGTGGTGAGTGTGATGAGTAGTGAGTAATTAGGGAATAAGTAGGGAATGAGTGAGTGAGATTGGTGTGTGACAATACATGAGTTGGCCTGGATTGAGTGTGTGAATGAATGGAGTGATGAGTAGTAATTGAGTAGGGAGTGATGAGTGTGAAGGAGAATGAGTAAGTGGAATACATTATGGAATGAAGTGAAGTGATGAGTTTGAGGCGTGAGTGAATGAGCAGGGGAGTGAGTTGTAAATGTGTAAAGTGAATGAGTGAGTGAGTGAATGAATGAGTGCATTAGGGAATGAGTGAGTGAGTGAGTGAGTGAGTTAAGTAGGGAGGGAGTGAGTGAGTAAGTGAATGAAGGAGAGATTAAGGGAATAAATACATGAGTTTGGCAGGGATTGAGTGTGTAAATGAATGAGTGAGTGAATGAATGAGTTCATTAGGGAATGAGTGAGTGAGTGAATGAGTTAATTAGGGAGTGAGTGAGTGAGTAAGTAAGTGAATGAAGGAGAGATTAAGGGAATAAATACATGAGTTTGGCAGGGATTGAGTGTGTAAATGAATGAGTGAGTGAATAAATGAGTTCATTAGGGAATGAGTTCATTGAGTGAGAATGAGTGAATGAGTTAATTAGGGAGTGAGTGAGTGAGTAAGTAAGTGAATGAAGGAGTGATTAAGGGAATAAATACATGAGTGAATTTGGCTGAGTTAATTAGATGGAGTGAGTAAGAAAGTGAAGGGATTGAGTGTGTAAATGAATGAGTGAGTGAATGAATGAGTTCATTAGGGAATGAGTGAGTGAGTGAATGAGTTAATTAGGGAGTGAGTGAGTGAGTGAGTAAGTGAATGAAGGAGTGATTAAGGGAATAAATACATGAGTTTGGCAGGGATTGAGTGTGTAAATGAGCGAGTGAGTGAGTGAATAAGTTAATTAGGGAGCAAGTGAGTGAGAATGAAGGAGTGAGATATTAAGGGAATAAATACATGAGTTTGGCAGGGATTGAGTGTGTAAATGTAAATGAAGTGAGTGAGTGAATGAATGAGTTCATTAGGAATGAATGAGTGAATGAGTTAATTAGGGAGTGAGTGAGTGAAGTGAGTTAAGTAGGAGGGAGTGAGTGAGTGAGTGAGTAAGTGAATGAAGGAGAGATTAAGGGAATAAATACATGAGTTTGGCAGGGATTGAGTGTGTAAATGAGCGAGTGAGTGAGTGAATAAGTTAATTAGGGAGCAAGTGAGTGAATGAAGGAGTGAGTAAGGGAATAAAGAAACGAGTTTGGCGGCGATTGAGTGTGTAAATGAATGAGTGAGTGAATGAACGAGTTCATTAGGGAATGAGTGAGTGAGTGAATGAGTTAATTAGGAAGTCTGTGAGTGAGTGAGTGAGTGAGTGATGTAAGAATGAAGGAGCGATTAAGGGAATAAATACATGAGTTTTTGGCCTGGATTGAGTGTGTAAATGAGCGAGTGAGTGAGTGAATGAATGAGTTGAATGAGTGAGTGAGTGAATGAGTTAATTAGGGAGTGAGTGAGTGAGTAAGTAAGTGAATGAAGGAGAGATTAAGGGAATAAATACATGAGTTTGGCAGGGATTGAGTGTGTAAATGAATGATGTGAACAAATGAGTTCATTAGGGAATGAGTGAGTTAATTGAGTGAGTTAATTAGGGAGCAAGTGAGTGTGAATGAAGGAGTGATTAAGGGAATAAATACATGGAGTTTGGCAGGGATTGAGTGTGTAAATGATGAGTGAGTGAGTGAGTGAATTTGAGTTGATATGGTGAAGTGTGAAGTTAATTAGGTGAGTGTGAGCAGTGAGTGAGTGAATGAAGGAGTGAGTAAGGGAATAAATACATGAGTTTGGCCTGGTTTGAGTGTGTAAATGAATGAGTGAGTGAATGAATGAGTTCATTAGGGAATGAGTGAGTGAGTGAATGAGTTAAGTAGGGAGTGAGTGAGTGAGAGTAAATGAGTAAGTGAATGAAGGAGAGATTAAGGGAATAAATACATGAGTTTGGCAGGGATTGAGTGTGTAAATGAATGAGTGAGTGAGTGATGAATGAAGGAGAGTTAGGGCATTGATAAGTGAGGGAATGAGTTGTGCAATGAATGAGAATGAATGAGTTGAACGAATTAGGGAATGAGTGAGTGAGTGAGTGAATGAGTTAATTAGGGAGGAGTGACGTGAGTGAGTGGGAGGAAGTAAGTGAATAAAGGAGAGATTAAGGGAATAAATACATGAGTTTGGCAGGGATTGAGTGTGATAAGTGAGTATGAATGAGCGAGTGAGTGAGTGAATGAATGAGTTCATTAGTGAATGAATGAGTGAGTGAATGAGTTAATTAGGGAATGAGTGGGTGAGTGAATGAGTTAATTAGGGAGTGAGTGAGTAAGTAAGTGAATGAAGGAGCGATTAAGGGAATAAATACATGGGTTTTGCAGGGATTGAGTGTGTAAATGAGCGAGTGAGTGAGTGAATAAGTTAATTAGAGGGGAGCAAGTGAATGAATGAAGGAGTGAGTAAGGGAATAAAGAAACGAGTTTGGCGGCGATTGAGTGTGTAAATGAATGAGTGAGTGAAGGAGTTTACCACCGAATGAATGAGTGAGTAAACGAATCACATTTACCACATAACTCGTTATGCTTTACTCGTTAACGCTACACTTTCACATCTAACCCCCCCCCCCTCCACACACCACACACACACACACACACACACACACACACACACACGTCCCAGAGATTACACACAGTGTTAGTTTGCCGCCCCATGTGGGCTGGTATTGAACAGTAAGGGTCAATTGCAGTGTGACTTACTGAGGGAACTGCTCACTGTAGGAGGTATATGGTTTGGCAGGAGCTCATGGTGAGATCTAAAACCCAGGCATGTTCCAGCCTGAGAAGGTTTAATTTAATCCCATCTCCGGTGGCGGGGCACAATTTCACCTGGAGAAACGCCACTCAGACACATAAAGTAGGCCAATTCTTTTCATAATACTACCTTGGGGAAGCGATATGTCTGCTGACAATGCGCCTTTGAAACAGTAATTCACCCGATTTCGGCGCAGGGGACGCAGTTAGCAGATCGTGTGCTGATCGTTGAGTTTCCAGCGCTCTAATTTTAGCTTTTTCCGAACATTGATTTTTCTTTTCTTTTTCCTCCTTTTTTTTTTCTCTCCGTCACGCCGCGACCACTCGGTCCTGTAATCGAAGTCTCAGGGTTACAAGGACTGGCGGATCAGTCTGGTAAGGCAGGTGGGGAACATGCTAACTTTAGAAAGTCATGCTCTATCGGGTTACCAGGCGGCTTTGTGCGCTTCGGAGAGACAGCTGAGTCACAGCACAAGGCTGAAAGGATGAAGAGATTGTAAAAAACGACTCTCTCGCGCTCTGCCTGTACATGCGTCTAAATACAATCCTCGCTTAAAGGAGGATCGTATTGTTCGCTTGTGTAGCCGTAGACCATTGAAGGTGTCGGGTGGTGAATACACTCTTACTGCGATGATATTTATTTCATTCATTCATTCATCCATCTTCTACCGCTTTATATCCGATCTTCCCTCGGGTCACGGGGAGTCTGTGTCTATCTCAGGCGTCTATGGGCATTAAGGCAGGATACACCCTGGATGGAATGCCAACCCATCACACACACACACACACACACACATTCATACACTAGGGACAATTTTCCAAGGTGCCAATCAACCTACTACCGTGCATGTTTTTGGACCGGGGAGGGAAACCGGAGAACCCGGAGAAAAAACCCTCTGAGGACACGGGGAGAACATGCACAAACTTCACACACACATGGCCGAAACAGGAATCGAACCGGCGGACCCTGGCGGTGTGAGGCGAACGTGCTAACCACTAAACCCCCGTGTCCCCTATTTATCTATCTATTTATTTATTTATTTATTTTTTAACTATAACAGCACATCCTGAGTGTTTTTTTAATTTGCTTTATCAGCATTAAAAGTATTTTTTTGTAATTATTATTAATTTAGAAACATCTCTAGGATGCTTTATATCTGCAAAACATTTATTTACAGGCACTCATTCCCCCCCCCCCCCCAAAAAAAAATATCAACAAAAGGTGTTTACTAATAGTTTATAAGATGTCAAATAGGAAAGGTTTCATTTGATTCCAAATGAATCAAATGATTCCAACGATGCACATAATGACTCAAATGAATCAAATCAAAATCTCTCTCTCTCTCTCTCTCGTCTCTCTATTCTCTCTCTCTATAGTCTCCTCTCTATATATATATATATATATATATATATATATATATATTATATATATATATAAATGCACCTCAGTGTTGCACTCAGGGTTAAACCAAGTCATTTGAGTTATATGCATTATGTGCGCCATATGAGTCATTTGAATTATTTGATTCATTAAAGTCAATCTTTTCTATTACACTCAAAGTTATTTGGGTTCGGTGATGCATATTGGGTAAAGTATGCATTACCCAATATGTTATTTGAATTAGCATTACCCAATATGTAACTCAAATACCATACCAAACACACATTCCATATTTAACCACAGAAACTTATCACATAACCTTACCTAACCCAAATAACTCTAATACATGTTAATCCAAATAACTCACATACTTTACCCAATATGCATCACATAACCCAAACAACTCACATACATTACCCAATATGCATCACATAACCCAAACACTCACATACATTACCCAATATGCATCACATAACCCAAACAACTCACATACATTACCCAATATGCATCACATAACCCAAACAACTCACATACATTACCCAATATGCATCACATATCACCCAAATAACATACTTTACCCAAATAACTCACATACTTTACCCAATATGCATCACCTAACTCATCACCTAACTCAAATAACAAATAACTCACATACTTTACCCAATATGCATCACCTAACTCAAATAACTCACATACTTTACCCAATATGCATCACCTAACTCAAATAACTCACATACTTTACCCAATATGCATCACCTAACCCAAATCACTCACATACTTTACCCAATATGCATCACCTAACTCAAATCACTCACATACTTTACCCAATATGCATCACCTAACCCAAACATCACATAACCTCAAATCAACACTCACATGCCACCTACCACCCCAAATCACACATTACCCAATATGCATCACCATAACCCAAATAACCCAAACAACTCACATACATTACCCAATATGCATCACATAACCCAAATCACTCACATACATTACCCAATATGCATCACATAACCCAAATCACTCACATACATTACCCAATATGCATCACATAACCCAAACAACTCACATACATTACCCAATATGCATCACATAACCCAAATACTCACATACTTTACCCAATATGCATCACCTAACCCAAACAACTCACATGCATTACCCAATATGCATCACATAACCCAAATCACACATACTTTACCCAATATGCATCACATAACCCAAATCACTCACATACTTTACCCAATATGCATCACCTAACCATCAAATAACTCACATACATTACCCAATATGCATCACCAATATGTAACTTACCAATCTAAAGCACTCACAACTGGGACCCAATATGCATCACCCTAACCCAAATCACTCACATACTTTACCCCATATGCATCACCTAACTCAAATCACTCACATACATTACCCAATATGCATCACCTAACCCAAATCACTCACATACTTTACCCAATATGCATCACTTAACCCAAATCACTCACATACTGTACCCAATAGGCATCACTTGAACCCAAATCACTCACATACTTTACCAAACTCATGTAACTTACCAATCTAAAGTAACTCACATGCATTACGGACCTCCCGTAACTCACAGGAAGCTCTTGTATCTGGCAGTGCTGAGATAGCAGCCCACTGAGCCGATATGTTTTTTTTTACAACTCATTAAACTTTTTTCGATTTGGATCCAGATCAGTAAAGCTCCCATTTCCTCACCAGCTCTGCCCCCCCGCCCCCTCTAAAATCTCTATTAAGTCCTGTGGCAATCGCTTCATCTACATGGCATATCACTCGAGATCATTTGAAAACACAGTAATATATGCACCTCCGGGGCGAGGCGCATGGGCCGGCAGGCAGCCCTGCTGACAGATGTGGGCTTTAATATGTCGGGTCTTTGATCACATCTACAGGGAAGACGGTGTTGGAAGAGGCAGATAAAGCGTTTAATATATACCAGGTCCCCAGGCACGGTGAAGGAGGAGGGCACTGGGACGGCAACATGGATGTGAAACCCAGATGAGGCAACTTGTCTGAGGCGGAGATGACACTTTCTGAAATTGCGCTCCAGGTTTTTTTTTTTTACACTAAATGGTAAAGGTGTCAGGATAAAATTGGTCGTCTGTTTTTTTTTTTTTTTTTTTTTCCTTTTTTCCAACGACCCGGAATACCGCCGGCGTTTCTTACTGGTTATTGTAGAGGATTTAGCCCGTCGATACGTGCTCCGGACTCGATGCTTGGGTCCTTGAGGAAGGCCCTTAACCCTCTATATTCCAGGGGACATGACTGGATTGATTATACTGCGATAAGCCACTCTTGGGGCCCTTGAGCTTTTCGGAGACGCTCCATTAGAAAGTCTTATCCCGGATATACTTTGTATTTCATTCCACATACTCCGATCCAAGCTGCCACTCATTGGGTCGTTATGCTTGAGGAGTCTTAGATATACTTTGCCCTTAACCCTCTATATACTCCAGGGGACACATGGATGTGATTATATCATGGATGCCCTTGAGGCTCTTTACCCTCTGTACAGGGGATGCTGTATTATGGTTGACATTATGCTCAGATCCCAGGTTGGGGAACTTGAGGAAGGCCCCTTAACCCTTTATATGCTCCAGGAGACACTGTATTGGGGATTATACTGCGATCTCAAGATGCCACTCTTGGGGCCCTTGAGGAAGGCCCTTTAACCCTCTGCCATGGGATGCTTTAACCCTCTGTGAGGAACTCCATGGGATGCATGGATGTGATTATACTATCAAGATACTCTTGGGGCCCTTGAGGAAGGCACTTTAACCCTCTGTTGACATTATGGTTGCATTATCCTGATCCCAGGTTGGGGCACTTGAGGAAGGCCCCTTAACCCTTTATATGCTCCAGGAGGACACTGTTTCATGGCTGACATTATGCTCCAATCCCACTTTGGGGCGCTTGAGGAAGGCCCATTAACCCTTTATATGCTCCAGGGGACACTGTATCATGACTGAGATTATACACCGATCTCAAGATACCACTCTTTGGGGCCCTTGAGGAAGGCCCTTTAACCCTCTGTACTACAAGGGAAAACTGTATCATTGCTGAGATTATACTCCGATCTCAAGCTGCCACTCTTGGGGCCCTTGAGGAAGGCCCCTCACCCCTCTGTACTCCAGGGGACGCTGTATCATGGCTGACGTTATGCTTCGATAGACGTTCCATTAGAAAGTCTTATCCCGGATATACTTTGTATTTCCACATTTCCAAGCTGCCGCTCTTGGGGCCCTTGAGGAAGGCCCTTAACCCTCTATATTCTCCAGGGGACACTGTATCATGGATGTGATTATACTGCAATCTCAAGATGCCACTCTTGGGGCCCTTAGAGGAAGGCCCTTTAACCCTCTGTACTCCAGGGGATGCTGTATTATGGTTGACATTATGCTCCGATCCCAGGTTGGGGCACTTGAGGAAGGCCCCTTAACCCTTTATATGCTCCAGGGGACACTGTATCATGGCTGACATTATGCTCCAATCCCAGTTTGGGGCCCTTGAGGAAGGCCCATTAACCCTTTATATGCTCCAGGGTACACTGTATCATGGATGTGATTATACTGCGATCTCAAGATACCACTCTTGGGGCCCTTGAGGAAGGCCCCTCACCCCTCTGTACTCCAGGGGACGCTGTATCACTTTGTTTGTATTCACTTTGTTTTTCCACATTGAGTTTTCCGGGATTTTTCTAGTTGTTTATGAAATTCCTGTGTTTGTGTTTGTTTATTTGTTATTCTTGGTGTAGCCGTGGCTAATTTTCCGCCCGGTTGCTGTTAGCGACAGCGTGGAGAGCGGCGGCCCTGAGGGGAAACCCCACCAGGCAGGGGGGAATCGGGTCAGAGTCACTGGGCTGGGTAATGACTTTCCACAGCTCTCCACCATTCCACTGTTCTACCTCTCTCTCTCTCTCTCTCTCTCTCTCTCCTCCCTCTCCTCTCTCTCCCTCCCCTCTCTCTCTCTCTCCTCTCTCACTCTCTCTCCCTCTCTCCCTGTCTCTCCGTCTCTCTCTCTCTCTCCCTCCATCTCTCTCTTTCTCTCTCTCTTTCTCTCTCTCCTTCTCTCTCTCTCCTCTCTATCTCTCCTCTCTCTCCCTCTCTCTCTCTCTCTCCTCTCTCCTCTCTCTCTCTCTCTCACTCTTCTCTCTCTTCCTCTCTCTCTCTCTCTCTTCATCTCTCTCTCCTCCTCTCTCACTCTCTCCCTCTCTCTCTCTCCCTCTCTCTCTCTATCTCTCTCCTCTCTCCCTCTCTCTCTCTCCCTCCCTCTCCCTCTCTCTCTCTCTCTCTCTCTCTCTCTCTCTCTCTCTCTCTCCCTCTCTCTCTCCTCTCTATCTCCCTCTCTCTCTGTCTCTCCTGTCTCTCTCTCTCGCTCTCTCTCTCATCCCTCTCTCCTCTCTCTCTCCCCTCTCATCCCTCTCTCTCTCACGGTCTCGTCCTCTCTCTCTCTCCTCTCTCCCTCTCTCTCTCTCTCTCTCTCTCTCTCTCTCCATCCCCCCCCCTCTCTCTCCTCTCTCTCACTCTCTCTCTCTCTCTCTCTCTCTCTCTCTCTCTCTCTCTCTCTCTCTCTCTCTCTCTCTCTCTTTTTTTCTCTCTCTCTCTCACATACACTGAATCTTGACACTTTCTTTGTCCTCTTTTCCTAACTTGTACCTTCTCTCGGTTTAATGATGATGGCCGGCTCGTCCTCCTGTTCTCTCACACGGGGCTGTCAGAATTCCGGCTCAGGAGCGAGTCTAAATTTAAACCTTTCGCTTTATCTCACTTTGTCTTTTACTTTCTTTTTTTTGCTGTGCTTTGCTGGATATTTTAAGTTTATATATATATATAATATATAGATATATATATATCTATAATATTATATCTATTTATATATCCTTTACCTCAGGAATATAGAAATGTCAATCATGACGAGGTCTTTTCTAGGTTAATTGATGTCACCGGACTGACTAATGAGATCACTATGGAGAGGAATTTTTCTTTTTTGGTGAACGAAGTGCAGTCCGTTATTATATTATTATTCAGAACTTTTGCTGGTCCCACACACACACACACACACACACACACACACACACACACACACACACACACGTCATTATCACAAATGGTCATGATGTTTCCACCTGACACTATAATATCGTCATCATTAATACTACTGCATTCACATAAAGCGTTCTCAGCGTTTAGGGTATTTCCAATCTGCCCGCTCTTGGGGCCCTTGAGGAAGGCCCCTCTGTATCACGTGCTCCGATCCGAGCTTGTGGAATATCTGTTGTAGACGGAACGCGCGTGAAGCCTCGGCGTGTCGCACGTTGATAATTAGTGTGTGTGAACGTGGTGTGTTTGTGTTTCGGGGTGTAATTGAGCACACTAGCGCAGCATTGGTATGTATGTAGGGAGGGGGATATGTTAT
Organism: Kryptopterus vitreolus; assembly: GCA_030449085.1. Taxonomy (NCBI): domain Eukaryota; kingdom Metazoa; phylum Chordata; class Actinopteri; order Siluriformes; family Siluridae; genus Kryptopterus; species Kryptopterus vitreolus. Next base: position 3,429,535 of record JACRUU010000008.1, on the reverse strand, counting down.
GCAGTGTAGGAAATCCATATGGACTCCAAACCCAAATGAATTGGGACACCAGACACCCCCCCCCCCTCACCGGTGGATGTTGTGCCCAGACACATTCATTAGGATCAACAGCATGTGGGAGGTGTGTATAACCCAGTGGTTAAGGTGTTGGACTCTGGACCAGAAGATCACGGGTTCGAACCCCACCACAACCAAAACTCCCACTAGTGGGCCCTTGAGCAAGGCCCTTAACCCTAAATTGCTCAGTCGTAAGTCACTCTGGATAAGGGCGTCTGCCAAATGCCGTAAATGTGATATTGGTTTAGTATTAATTAGGGCTTAAAATATTTCATCGTGATTAATCGCACGTTTCTAATGCTGTAATTAGCTGTAATAGATGTTATAATTATATACATTTCTCTAAAAATATGTCCCTTTAATACTATTGATTGTTTGAAATTATTATTTTCATATGAATTTCTTCGTTAATTACAATGTTATTATTGTTGTTTAGTGTTGGTTTGAAGTGTAAAATATGGGACGTGGCTCCTTTAAGAATTGTGTCCCGGTTGCTTTTTCCATATAAACTGGTGATACGGTGTTTAGGTTATACGGAAGCGCTTTATTGCGTTCAGTAAAAATGCGCTTTATTGCAGTAATACGGATTTGGGAATGCGATGCGCTTGCGTAAGGTTTCATACGGTAATATACGCTAATATAGTGAGGAGATCGTACCTGTTGTGAATGCGCAGATAGTAGGTGTAAATGGGGGAAATTTCGGAAGTGTGAGTGGATGCACTGAACGTTTCTTTATTCGTTTATTCGTTTGTTGTTCGGGTTTCGTTCGTTCGCCGACACGACGCAGACTGAAGGAGCAGATCACGCACGTAGTAATACACACTGCGTTAATCACTCAATAACTTTGACAGCCCTAGTATTTATATGACGTGAGGTCCAGTTACCAGCGTGACACGTTTTGCAAGTTTGCATGTTTTCCCTGTGCTTGAGGAGGTTTCTCTCCGGGTTCTCCGGTTTCCTCCCCGGTCCAAAAACATGCCATGGTAAGGTTGATTGGCACCTTGGAAAATTGTCCCTAGTGTATGAATGTGTGTGGTGTGTGTGTGTGCCCTGTGATGGGTTGGCATTCCATCCAGGGTGTATCCTGTGCCTTAATGCCCATAGACGCCTGAGATAGGCACAGACTCCCCGTGACCCGAGGGAAGAGACCCGGGATAAAGCGGTAGAAGATGAATGAATGAATGAATGAATGTCACTAAAACGGTGATCAGCTCCGTGGTCTGTATGATTTGCTCCATACAAACGTTTCATCTTAATGATTTTATTCCCTCTTTTTCTTCTTCTTCTTCTTCTTCTTATCTCCCATGCCGGCTCGGTGCCTGAATAGGCCGCTGCATTTCAAAAGCCTCTCGCGTCCCTTGCGGCTGGTGCAGAGGGACTTTCTGTCTCTTTTCCATTCCTCACAACACGTCTCGCTGCGCTACCCCGCTCTGATCTCGTAACAATATCACACTTTGCCAGCGGAAAGGTTTTTTTTGTTGTTGTTGTTGTTTTTTTTTTTTTAATGCAGCAAAGGTGAAAAAAAAAGAAATAATAAAATATCGGGTGGTAAAATCGGGTGTTTTTTTTTTCCAACGAGAACAAAAAGAACGCCTGGCCATTTTTTAATTATTTATTTATTTTTATTGTTTTTTTTACAAAATCGTCTCCAGAAAAAACAATCTCTCTATCACGATGAACATTATCCCCGAGTGCTACAAGTTTGCCCTTGCAACTTCGTAGCTGTAGCGATATTATTCGCTATTAGCGGCGTTCGTACGGTGCCTCGCCCTCACTGCATTACTTATAAATAAACAGTGATGGGGAGTAACTATTTGCATGTAATGGCGTTACATAATTTAATTAGGAAATAAAAGTAGCAGTAATTCTTTAGATGGCGCCACCTAGTGGCCAAATAAAAGTAATCAAAAAAGTAATCAAATATAATCAGTTACTTTTATAAAGTAGTTCATTCATTCATTCATCTTCTACCGCTTTATCTGATCTTTCCTCGGGTCACGGGGAGTCTGTGTCTATCTCAGGCGTCTATGGGCATTAAGGCAGGATACACCCTGGATGGAATGCCAACCCATCGCAGGACACACACACACACACACACACACACACACACACATATTTATACATTAGGGACAATTTTCCAAGGTGCCAATCAACCTACCGTGCATGTTTTTGGACCGGGGGGGGAAACCGGAGAACCCGGAGAAAAACCCCCTGAGGCACGGGGAGAACATGCACAAACTCCACACACACATGGCCGAGACGGGAATCGAACCCGGACCCTGGCGGTGTGAGGCGAACGTTCTAACCACTAAGCCGCCGTGTCTAGTTGAAGTAATACAGCGAGAGGGAATCCGGAATGGTTTGGGGAAAAAAAAAAAAAGGAAAGAAAAGACGAATCAAGTTCAGAACCTGCTCACACTATGAATTGTTTCTTGATTCGTTTATTTATTGATTTGCCATAGTGTTCCCACAGAATTGAATCCTTCGAACAAGAATAGAAACCCTGCGATTAGCAGCTATGCTATTGTAGAAAACGAATAAAATTGCTGAATTTTGTTTGTTGTTTGTTTGTTTACTCTGTATAAATGCGACAGAATTATAATTCCGAAGTTTGATTGACGCGGCATCGTTTCAACGATAGTGTAGCGATTATATATTCACGTTTATATTCACGCGATTGTTCGAATGACTCTTTTCTGTGGTAACACTATGGCAAAAGAGAATGAATAATAAACAAACAAACAAATAAATAAACAGCTTGTCATGTCAGTAAGTGTGGGTTTTATATTTTAAGGACAGAGGCGATCACGGGATCAATACAATAAAAAAAAGAAATAAAACAATAATAAGGTCCTGGAAGATTGCACACATGGAAGGTCCTGGCAGGTTACTAGGTGAAAAAAAAAATTCACCCAGGAAGAGGAATTGAAATTTGAATTTTATAGTATTTTAATAAAATGATATTTATATAGTATACTGTATAATTGTATAATATAGTACATTTATATAGTATTTATAAATGTAAAATGTATATACAAACTCTTAATCTTTAGTATCCGATTTTGCAACAATTTCGATTCCCAACCCTTAAAGAGTCTTAAAGACTGGTGATCATTATGGGATAGTACACATTTATTCATTTCACAAATTTACAGTAGCCCACTTTATATTATATATACTATATCTATATATATATATATATATATATATATATATATATATATATCATATATATATATATTAGCATTATTGCATTCATTCATCTTCTACCGCTATATCCGATCTTCCCTCGGGTCACGGGGTCAGTCTGTGCCTATCTCAGGCAGGCGTCTATGGGCATTAAGGCAGGATACACCCTGGATGGAATGCCAACCCATCGCAGGGACACACACACACAATTCACACACACATTCATACACTAGGGACAATTTTCCAAGGTGCCAATCAACCTACCGTGCATGTTTTTTGGACCGGGGGAGGAAACCGGAGAACCCGGAGGAGAAAAAACCCCTGACTGGGAGAACATGCAAACTCCACACACAACATGGCCGAGACGGGAATCGAACCCGGATCCTGGCGTTGTGAGGCGAACGTGCTAACCACTAAGCCACCGTGCCCCACTATATATATATAGTGATGCACCTGCAGCTCCGTCGTCAGGTTTGCGAAGTAAAGCTGGTGTGTACTTCGTATACGTCTGGTTCTGGGATCAAGCCCCGATGGTTGGATCAATGGGGATGATGATGATGATGATGATGATGAAGAAAACATGTGACTCACTTTTCCTCGTGTGCCAGCCTGCACTCTGTCCTTCTCATATGAACCAGATGGACTGTGTTGTGTTATCAGATAATAACATCTTATTAGAGCGAGTGTTGTGAGTGTGTGTGTGTGTGTGTGTGTGTGTGTGTGGTGTGGTTGTGTAAAACTATCCCGAGCCCGTCAACTGTCGGAGAAGCTGTCACGTTCAGATCAAACGCTCTTCCGGATTATCCCCCAGACCACAGAGCCACGATCCGAGTGATCAGGAGAAGAAGGCTGGAGTAAATCCCTACACAGGAATTCTGCAAGTGATGTCAGAATCGAACACCACATCCTGTACACCGAGCGATGAAACACCACCGGGATGTTCGGTCAGGGGAAATGAATCCTGCCGTTACCTGTCACGACTGTGGCGCTTTTTACTCTCTAACATGCACACGACTCAAAGTGTTTTATTCCTCTCATTCCAAATCACACACACACACACACATATATAATATATATATAATATATATATATATATATATATATATATATATATATATATATATATCATATATGGGTCGCGGGTTCGATTCCCGTCTCGACCATGTGTGTGTGTGTTTGCATGTTCTCCCCGTGCCTCAGGGGTTTTTCTCTGGGTTCTCCGGTTTCCCCCGGTCCAAAAACATGCACAGTAGGTTGATTGGCACCTTGGAAAATTGTCACTAGTGTATGAATGTGTGTGTGAATGTGAATGTGTGTGTGCCCTGTGATGGGTTGGCATTCCATCCAGGGTGTATCCGTGCCTTAATGCTCATAGATGCCTGAGATAGGCACAGACTCCCCGTGACCCGAGGGAAGATCGGATAAAGCGGTAGAAGATGAATGATGAATGATATGATTATATATATATATATATTTATCTATATATATATATATATAGTGTGTGACCAAAAGCACATTGTGTGTTTTTTTAATCCATCAAAAGCTACATTTATTTTCAATCCTATAATTGCTCATGAAAATCACTTATAGATAAAATGCACCATAGCAATTCGTACACACATTATTGTTATTTAGAATATGATCAGGTTTTCTAAAGAAGAAATGAGGCCCTTTTTTTTTTTACATTTTTTGGAAATTATTATTATTGACAGATATTTTAATGCGCATATAGAATAATATATATTATATATATATATATATATATATAGAATATATAGTTTTTAATTTTACCTGAATTACAAATTGCAATACAGTGCAATGTATATTAAATGTGTGTTTAATCACAATTGAACTCATGGCAATCGTACGATTAATGATGAATGAATATTTTCATCTGTTGTTTACATACCGTATATATATATATATATATATATATATATATATATATATATATATATATATATATATATTTAATTCATCATTCTGTAACCCACACATGCACACACTTTGTTTTCCCGATGCAGTGCACCGTGTGTGTGTATATCACAGGTGTGTCATGCTGTGAGTCGGATCATAAACACGTTTTTACACGACTCTCTGGGTATTGCCCTGCCGCTTGTTTATTATCTGTAAAAGCAGTGCTGTTAAATAAAAAGCACTCTGAACCCCGCCCGCCGTGACAGAGACATCACACACACACACACACCCACCACACCACACACACACACACACACACACACCACACCACACACACACACACCACACACACACCTGCTGTCACCTCATTCCACTGCATCAAAGTAAAGCTCATATGCGACACGCATGGCACATAACTGCCCCCTGTAGTGATCTACTAAAGTATTGCATTGTATATATATATATATGTATATCTTCAGCATTTTTTTCATGATTTTCTGTACATTTTCGTACATGATTTCTTGTTTTTACATGTTATTTGTACATCTTTGGTTACATTTCTACTTTCAAGAATATCATTACTATTTATTTTTAATGATTCACTTTCAGGAAACCTTCAACTTCTCAGTTGAGTCATTTCAGAAAAGGCTAAATGGCATTTATTTTTCAAATTATTTTTTAACATATTAATTTATTACTTTATTAATTTATTAATTTATTACTTCACTTTTTTTTCCCTTATATTCATCATTTTGCTTCATAATGCGTTTATTTGAATGCGATTTTATTTGCCAAAAGATTCATTCACATATTTCATTATATATAATACTACTACTACTACTACTACTATATAATAATAATAATATAATAATAATAATAATAATAAAGTAGGGGACACAGGTGGTTTAGTGGTTAGCACGTTCGCCTCGCACACCTCCAGGGTCCGGGTTCGATTCCCTGTCTCGGCCATGTGTGTGTGAGTTTTGTTGATGTTTGTGCATGTTCTCCCCGTGTCTCAGGGGGTTTTTTCTCCGGGTTCTCCGGTTTCCTCCCCCGGTCCAAAAAAAAAACATGCACGCACGTAGGTTGATTGGCACCTTGGAAAATTGTCCCTAGTGTATGAATGTGTGTGTGTGTGTGTGTGGTGTGTGTGTGTGTGTGTTTGTGATGGGTTGGCATTCCATCCAGGGTGTATCCTGCCTTAATACCCATAGACGCCTGAGATAGACACAGACTCCCCGTGACCCGAGGGAAGATCGGATAAAGCGGTAGAAGATGAATGAATGAATGAATATATATATATATAATATATATAGAGTTTTTTGTCTTTTTCACACAATCGTGTGTTACGTTTTCAGTCGTTGTAAATACGACCTTTGTGCTTTTTTTCCCATTAAAAACTTCAGGGCTTCTGATATTCAAATGCAGTTTATTTCTTTTTTCCATGCAGTCAGGTTGAATATTCCTCACACGCCTGTTTGCTCCTCCGTGTGATTATTTCCCCTCGCGTTCGCTGTATTAATACTACTGTAACGTCTCCTACTGCACAGATTTGACGTCTATTATTACATGCTTGTGTGTGTGTGTGTGTTTTTTTTGTTTTTAATACGGCTTGAACGCTTTGTACCTGGGTGGTTTTATTGAATGGGCTACAGAAAACAGGGAACAAACAAACCCAGTGATTGGCTCTACAAAGGGAGGCGTTGTGATTATAAAGAATGGGGGGGGTGGGAGGGGAGGAGGGGGGGGATAAGACCCCCTTTCAAGACCTGCTTAGAGCGAAGGCCTGCGAGAGAACGAGGAACGATTGTTGCCTTTTAAATCGCCTCCATCCCTTGGCTTTCATTGCGAGTAGATTAGCGCGCTCCTCGCTTATTCCGCCTGCCGAGTTGGTTTTGGCGCTAGGCTGCTTAACTTTACAATGCACACATCTAACGCACGCGCTCTCTCTTTCTACCACTCTACTTCTCTCCTTCTTCTTCTTCTTTTTTTTCCCCCTTCTTTTAATCATCTCTTTCTGCCACATGAAAAGCTTTTGACTGAGGCGCTTTTCCCAAACAGCCGAGCGTCTGAAACGGCTTTTCTCTCTCCTCAGCACGCAGCCCTGCTCTACACTGATTTGGACTTAATTGCTACGGAAGTTTGTAGAAGTCAATGAGGATTAAGTCGGCCGAGGCTTGAGTGGCAGGCAGGATGGGTTTAGAGGGAGGGTTTGGGAAGAAGAAGAAGAAGAATAAGAGGAGAATTTCTCCCTCGTCCCCTGTACGATGTGTGCTTTTTTTTTTTTTTACCCCACCCAAAATGAAATATTCACTTTGGATCGTACATGATTTTGTACTTGTGAAGTACACAAAGCTGCGAAGGCTAAACAGCATTTATTTTCATCATTTCATTCATTCATTCATCTTCTAGCGCTTTATCCGATCTTCCCTCGGGTCACGGGGAGTCTGTGTCTATCTCAGGCGTATATGGGAATTAAGGCAGGATACACCCTGGATGGAATGCCAACCCATCACACACACACACACACACACACACACACACACATTCACACACACATTCATACACTAGGGACAATTTTCCAAGGTGCCAATCAACCTACCATGCATGTTTTTGGACCGGGGGAGGAAACCGGAGAACCCGGAGAAAAACCCCCTGAGGCACGGGAGAACATGCACAAACTCCACACACAACATCCACAAACACACACACTGGCCGAGATGGGAATCGAACTGCCCGGACCCTGGAGGTGTGAGGCGAACGTGCTAACCACTAAGAATGCTTAGATGTCTGTGGGAGGGTGCTGATTGGAAGGTCGGGGATCTCTTGGGTCCCTGAGCAAGGCTCTTAACCTACTGTGCTCCAGGGGGCGTTGTATATCTATGGCTGGGCTCTATGCTATATGGCTATATATATATAATATATATATATATATATATATATATATATATATATATATATATATATCTATATATATATATATATATAATAGATATAGATAGATAGATAGATAGATAGATGGATAGATACTGTATGTATAATTTGCATAAATTATCTATGCTTATTATACATGCATGACTTTCATTTGCATAAATTCGTGTAGGTATTTGTTAAACACACTTAAACACACAGTAAACACAGTAAACACTGTAAACACACAACTATATATATTTATTTATTTATTCCCTTTCGACATACAGGTGCACCAGAAAGGAGAAGTGCGAGAGATCATCGGAGCCACGCCGCTTCACCTCGGACATCCGGCAGTGCGTCAGACTCAGCGTCCACCCCAGTAACATCTCCGTGTCCCAGTACAG
>JACRUU010000008.1:3413555-3418555 GCA_030449085.1 Kryptopterus vitreolus | reverse complement strand
CGCCCCGTAACTCGTCCCGCGGTTTTTCTCCGATCGTCACGAATCATACCTCATATCGTGCGTCCCGATGGTGTGAGGTGCGCTGTTACTTTTATAAGGAATCGCCCTGCGGAATTCCGAACCCCCGGCCAAAAAGCGGGAATTTTTTCCCATAAAAAATGAATGGGGTTGAAATTTCGTGCCGCACAGTTCGGGCCTGTGAGCGTCCGACATGCACATATGTGCAAATCCACTCGTAGGGGGTCCGGAGTGGATCAGGATCCTCCCGAATCCCACAGCTATTCGGAATTTCGGGAAATCCGCGACATTCCAGCCCCCATAGAGAATGAATGGGGAAATTTGACGCTCCGGGGTTCGGGTCGTGTTCACCCGACATGCATATTTGACATATCCACTCGTAGGTGAGATGGAGTCGGTCACGATCATATGACTGTCGAAGCCGCTCGGAATTCCCGGAATTCTGCGGCGTTCCGGTCCATAGACATGAACGGGGAGGCTGTAGTATCTCTTTAATTATTCTAATGTAAAAGAAAAACGTAGGAGGCACGGAGACCTCGCTAACTCTTCGTTCTTCTCTTTATTTGTACACTCTCTACTGCCATCTAGTGGCTACTCAATACCTTTACACACGCAACAAGCGCAGCTTTTGATTTGGAGTCGCCCTGGCGAATTCATTCATTCATTCATTCATTCATCTTCTACCGCTTTATCCGAATTCTCTTATCCCACACCCTGTATGGTACACCATCGCAGGGCACACACACACACACACACACACACACACACTCACACTCACACACTAGGGACAATTTTCCAAGGTGCCAATCATGTTTTTGGACCTGGGAGGAAACCGGAGAGAAACCCCCCGAGGCACACACTCCACACACGCATGGCGGAGACGGGAATCGAACCCCCGACCCTGGGGGTGTCCCCCAGTTTGAATTCAAGTATCGGGGATATCCTTACGTTATACGAGTGCAAAAGTTTGCGCGGCGGCGAATTTTCGCAAAATCAACGATAAATATTAAACGGGGTTTTATTTTTCCCCAGCGTTCTCTGCTTCACCTCTGGGAGAACAAATTTATTCTATCTCTCTCTCTCTCTTTTTTTTGGCTTGCCCTTTTTTTTTTTTACTCACCACTGTATATTTAAACTCTACAGTAATATAAATGTCATCCCGGGTACAAATGTGGTTATTTGCAGAAAATATATACGTCGTCCTTTCTAGCGCGGCTAACCTTTTCCCGGGGTTTCATTTTAATATATATTGAATACGATGACTTTAAAAAAAAAAAAAAAGTCTGCTGGGAAACGGACAAGGAGAAACCACTCTGTTTGCTTTGTCCCCGAGGGCAAGGCACTGCGACTTCCACCCATTTTGTATTTAAACCCCCTTTTCTGCCGCCGCAGCAATATATTTCCATTTTAAGTAACCGCTTTTCCGTGTGACGATTTATCAATTTCTTTCGCCGGCCGCCTTTTTCCCGGCTCGGACGCGAAGGCAATCAAGGAGTGAAAGAGCCGATGCTTCTTGTGCGAGGCCTTTTTTTTTGTTGTTGTTTATGCCGCCGTGTCGTGGGAGATTTTTATATTCATCTCGGCCGGAGCGTCGGAGTTCACCTGCTCGAAATGTAATTGAAGAAATTCTCAGCTTGTTTCCCAGAAGGAGGAGAAGAGAGAGAGAGGGGGGAGAGGGAGAGAGAGGGGGAGGAGGGGAGAGAAGGAGAGAGAGAAGGAGAGAGAAGGAGAGAAGGAGAGAAGGGGAGAGAGAGAGAGGAGAGAAGGAGAGGAGGGGAGAGAAAGTAAAGAGAGAGAGGAAGAGAGGGAGAGAGAGAGAGGGGGGAGAGGAGGAAGAGAGAGGGGGAGAGAGAGAGGGAGAAGAGAGAGCGGGAGGGAGAGAGGGAGAGGGAGAGAGGGAGAGAGGGAGAGGGAGAGAGAGAGAGAGAGAGAAGAGAGAGAGGGAGGAGAGGGGGGAGAGAGAGGGAGGAGAGAGAGGGGGAGAGAGAGGAGAGGGAGAGGGGGAGCAGAGAGAGAGAGGGAGAGAGGGAGAGAGGGAGAGGAGAGGGAGAGAGGGAGAGGAGAGGAGAGGGGGAGAGAGGGGGGAGAGAGGGGAGAAGAGAGAGGGGAAGAAGGGGGGGGAGGAGAGGAGGGGAGAGGAGAGAAGAGAAGAGAGAGGGAGGAGAGAGAGAGAGAGAGGAGGAGAAAGGAGAGAGAAGAGGAGAGGGCAGTGAGAGAGAGAGAGAGGAGGGAGAGGAGAGAGAGAGAAGGGAGGGAGAGGAGTAGGAGAGAGAGAGAACGCGAGGAGGAAGGAGAAGGGAGAGAGAGATATGGAGAGAGAGAGATATGGAGAGAGAGGGAGAGGATGAGAGGAGGAGGAGAAGAGAGGAGGGGGGAGGGAGGGAGAGAGGGAGGAGGAGAGGAGAGAGAGAAGAGAGGGGAGAAGAGAGGGAGAGAGGGGCCAGGACGGAGAGAGCGAGAGAGAGAGAGCGAGGAGAGAGAGAGAGAGAGAAGAGAGAGAGAGAGAGATGGGGGAGAGATAGAGAGAGAGAGAGGGAGAGAGTATGAGGGGGAAGGATGAGCGAGAGAGAGAAAGAGAGAGAGAGGGGCTGGAGAGTTAGAGAGAGAGAGGGAGTGATGAGAGCGAGGGAGAGAGAGAGGAGAGAGAGGGGCAGGAGAGGAGAGAGAGAGCGGGGGGAAGGAGAGAGAGGTTAGGGAGAGAGAGAGAGAGTGGGAGAGAGAGAGAGAGGGGGGGAAGAGAGAGGAGAGAGAGGGAGGGAGGGGGAGAGAGGAGAGAGAGAGAGAGAGATGGAGGGACAGGCGGGAGAGGGAGAGAGAGGGGAGAGATTGGAAGGGGAATGGAGAGGGACAGGCGGAGAGAGAGAGAGAAGGAAAGGGAGAGATGGAGAGAGGAGGGAGAGAGAGAGGGGCAGGATAGAGAGAGAGAGAAAGAGAGAGAGAGGGGCTGGAGAGTTAGAGAGAGAGAGGGAGTGAGGGGGAGCGAGAGGGAGAGAGAGAGAGAGATGGGTAGAGAGAGAGAGAGATATGAGATGGAGGGAGAGGGAGAGAGAGAGAGGGCGAGAGAGAGAAAGAGAGAGGAGAGGGAGAGAGAGAGAGAGAGAGAGGGAGAGAGAGAGGAGAGAGGGGGGAAGAGAGGAGGGAGAGAGAGGGAGAGAGCAGAGAGGGAGAGAAAGGGGAGGGGAGAGCAGAGGGAGTGAGGGAGGAGGAGAGTGAGTGAGGAGGGAGTGAGAGGGAGGAGGGAGAGTGAGGGAGAGAGAGAGGGGGGGAGAGAGAGAGAGAGAGAAAGGGAGGGAGAAAGAGAGAGAGAGGAGAAAGGAGAGAAAGAGAGAGAGAGAGAGAGAGAGAGAGAGAGATTAAAATCCCAGTATCAGGAGGAGGGAGGAATCTTGCTTGTCCTCCTTCTCATTAAACAGCAATATAAAAACAGCACAGGTCAGTCGTTCTGCTGAGCAGGAAGCCGTTACGGCCCCGTCTCACGCCTGAGAGGCACAGACACACCAGGCAGCGTCTACGGCCCCGTCTCACGTCTGAGAGGCACAGACACACCAGGCAGCGTCTACGGCCCCGTCTCACGTCTGAGAGGCACAGACACACCAGGCAGCGTCTACGGCCCCGTCTCACGTCTGAGGGGCACAGACACACCAGGCATCGTCACGGCCCCGTCTCACGTCTGAGAGGCACAGACACACCAGGCAGCGTCTACGGCCCCGTCTCACGTCTGAGGGGCACAGACACACCAGGCATCGTCTACGGCCCCGTCTCACGTCTGAGAGGCACAGACACACCAGGCAGCGTCTACGACCCCGTCTCACGCCTGAGAGGCACAGACACACCAGGCAGCGTCTACGGCCCCGTCTCACGCCTGAGAGGCACAGACACACCAGGCAGCGTCTACGGACCCCGTCTCACGCCTGAGAGGCACAGACACACCAGGCAGCGTCTACGGCCCCGTCTCACGTCTGAGGGGCACAGACACACCAGGCAGCGTCTACGGCCCCGTCTCACGTCTGAGGGGCACAGACACACCAGGCAGCGTCTACGGCCCCGTCTCACGCCTGAGAGGCACAGACACACCAGGCAGCGTCTACGGCCCCGTCTCACGCCTGAGAGGCACAGACACACCAGGCACATTGCTTGCCATGAATATGGATATTTAGAGCTGACCTGCGTCACCTACAGAGGGCCCCATTTACAGTTTCGGCCCTTAAACCCGGAACGTTCACAGATTCCAAAACACATTCGTCTCCTGTTCCTCGACACGTTGACTTTATAAGTAGCTTCTTAACACATCTGTCTGTCTGACCTCTTTATTCCCTCCCTCAGTCTGGGCTTTACAATCAATCTATCTATCTATCTAATCATCTATCTAGGTATCTAACTGTCTCTCTGTCTGTATCTATATATCTATCTATCTATTTTCCTTTCTATCTATCTATCTATCTATCTATCTATCTATCTATCTATCTATCTATCTATCTGTCTGTATGTCTGTCTGTGCATCTATCTCTATATCTGGATCTGTCTTATCTATCTGTCTATCTATCTGTCTGTCTGTCTATCTGTCTGATATCTATCTATATCTATAATCTATATCTATCTATCTATCTATCTATCGATCTATCTATCTATCTATCTATATCTATTATCTATCTGTCTGTTGTCTGTCTGTCTATTGTCTGGGTCTATCTATATATATTCATCTATCTATTATCTAAAACTATCTAATCTATCTATCTATCTATCTATCTATATCTATCTATCTATCTATCTATCTATCTATCTATCTATCTAAATAAGGCTGTTATTTCCATACAGTATTGTACATCCCCCTGTATTGTACATCTATCTATCTATCTATTTTCTGTCTGATCTATCTATCTATCTATCTATCTATCTATCTATCTATCTATCTATCTATCTATCTATCTATCTATCTATCTATCTATCTATCTATCTGATCTATCTAGTCTGTCTGTCTGTCT